>NEEE01003706.1:1945-12662 GCA_002278615.1 Pogonus chalceus | reverse complement strand
TTAAAAATAATAAAATTCCAATGAAAAAATAAAACCATCTCTGGACAAAAACAACCCCTACCCCTTTCCATGAACGATAATTTTATAACCCTTTCTCATAAACACCCAGTTAAATTTCTCTTTAAGAGCACGCGAAACAAAAATGCCATGCACATTTACGATAAATATTTCATTCGCTAATTAAAATTTTTAAAAGTGAGATTTACTGATTTATAATAAGTTTCCAACTTTTTATCAAACTTTTTTTTAATGGAGTTTCAATGAAGCTGCTTGGTTAAGCATTTGTAAATTAATTAATAAATTCGTCCGAATAATTAACGCTTGTTTTTAACTGCACTAAGAATTTTTCATTCTATTAAATTATGGAATTAAATATAAAAAGAAAAATATATATTTTAATAACCTTCAAAGTGTGAAACTTTTTAAATTTCAAATAAAAATTAGTATAGTGGCAGTATTTAAAAATAAATTGTACAGACAAAGCTTTTAATTTGAAATAAAAAAGGATGAAATTTAACTGTGTCCTGTGAATTGAAACGAATTAGCAAAAATCAGTGCAAATAACATTAATTGCGCCACCATAAAGTAATTCGTTAAATAAAAGACTGTCAAAGTGTCAAATGTAAATGGTTTGAAATTATTCAGGCTGTGAAAATTCTCCATAGAAAACCCTCGTCGAACTATTTCCAAAATAACGTGTTCAACTTGACAAACACTTTATATTCCAGTTGAGTAAAGATTTAGTTGTCATCCAATTTACTTGATTATTTTTATGGCTAATTTCACTGTGTCAGTTGTCTCTAGGGTCTGACAGGATTTACTCGTCCTCCAAGGATTGCGGTGTGTCCCTCTGCGCAACCTCTATAAACAGTAACAATCCCTAGCCTCAAGCATAGCTGTCCACCGCCACCCCCCATCGTATTAGCATGTCACAGTCTCCAACAACAAACTAGATTCGGAAAATCATCCACAAACTCTACGATTCCCTACATGTCAAACTAGGATCTACATAACTATGAACAGTTGTTGAATCTTGCTGAGAACTTTGACTTTTCAAAGTGTTCTTTAAAAATGACGCTAGCGTATTCATATTCAGTTAATACCCTGAAGGATTAGTATATTTAGGAATCTTTTAAGAACTGTGCTATGTGTTCCGTGGACCTCATTGATTTTAATATTGCTTAGCATATAGTGTACGTGTTGAGAGTTGAAAGCAGTAGTATTCTAGTTAAGCTGATGATGTGAAATATTCTGAGATCATAAAAACTATTGAGTTTTATCTTTCTACTTTCATTGAAATCATTCATTTTGTTATTCTACTTATAAACTTAAATCATTTCAACAAATTTGTAACTTATTTCTATATTAATATAAATTGCATTTAAATAAAATAATGATTTATAGAATTATTGCTGCTTATTTAGTTTTATACTTATTAAATATTTTTATTAAAATGTTTCTCCTACTGAACCCTTTAAAATTTAGAGTAAATAAAGTCAGAAAATTATAATAAAAACGTATAAACTCTAAGGTGTATTATAGGTATGTTTCAGTGTTTGATGTACGAGTTTTAAAGGAAGCCTCGTCAACTCATCCTTTGAAGGCGCCTGCTTTTTAAGGACACACTTTTTTAGAATTTTTTCTTTTTGTTCGTACGGTGTTGTTTGTTTAGGAAAAACGATGTTTAATATGTAAGCGACCGGTTACTGTTTTTCTTTTATTTTCGAACGAGTCTTTTCAAAGCTGTCGCGATGCGAAAGCGGATAATTTTAAAATGAAACATGAATTAGGATTCCGCTGATATTAAAGCTGACGCTTCGGAAGCTTGCCTATAGCATTAAAATAATAACTGCGCTTTACTTGTCATCTGTCTGTCATTTATTTGTAGTCTTTACTATTAATATATAACTTAAAATTAATGTTTCTATATTTGTTTTACTTCATTCAAATAAAATGTAGAACTTTGCTGTACAAGCCTTCATTTGTTTAGAAAGATAAGAACCCAAAATTTATCAGTAAATTTGATACATTTTATACAAATAGTTGCAAATTCAACAGTTTTATTTACTTTTCTTTTAAAAAAAAAATTTACTTTAAATTTTCTTATGTTATTATTAGCTGCTTTTAAACTTCTCTGGTATTGCATTTTATAATAAACAAGTAACATAAAAGAATACTATTAATGACAAATAAATTTATTTTGGAATATGATTGAAATTGACGGGGGTTGTAGTGAATAGTAATAAGTAATATAAAATATTTATTATAGTAGGAACAAGTCAGCACTGGCAAACATGAAATAGTATTTGACTGCTGAAGCTTAAAATCCGAAATAACGTAAACTTAAATTAGATATAAAGTCTGATACATTAAGTAGTTTTTAATTAAACATTTAATCCGTAATGTACTCTACTCATAACATGAGTTAAGTTTCTAGATCATTCTACGCCAATGGCAGTAACGACTGACACATAGCACACTAGATGAATATTCATGTGAAGTTCGGAACAACACAGCATACGCAAGCTTGCAGGTATGGAGTTGTTACATCGTGCTTAATATGGCAGGTAAATATTGCAAACAGAACAGACATGACGCTGAAATTCTATTAACCCTACCACTATGCGAGGCCGCCCTTAAAAGGACCGCTCATGTGTGTTGTGTTGTGTATATGTTGGCAAAATTGGTACCAGTAACAACCAGCACCAGCGACGTGTGGAGAAATATTGCCGTATAAAGTTTTGTTTGTTTTGTGGAAATATTTGGATTTGTTTCCAACTTGTTTTTGTTTTTGCAGGTAATGTTCTGTCAAGCAATCTATATTCATTTTAACAGTTGAATTTTTAATGAGAGATTTAATCATCCGCATCTATTCAAATAATTTTCATCTATATACTTCTGTATCATTTAACACAACAACATTTACCCTTAGAGTTTTAGTAATAGATATACATAAAATAAAAAAGTTAAATTAAAGATAGTATATTTGAAGGAAAACATATACACTAACCCACATCAAACAAAAACATTAGAAGTTATAGTAAAGTTGAAAACAAAATAAAATGTAGAAAATTTTATTGAAGAGTGCTCTTACACTTATGTGCACAGCTGCAGAAATATTTCTAACATTATATTTTTGAAATTTTAATGCGTTATAAAACAAACGTACAATTTTTGCCATAAATAATTTTTAAAGTAAAGAAATTACTATCAATATTAGAGAAATATCAATGACAATAAAATTTAACGAGTGTATAGGTATGGGTATATATTTGGACAGTTATAAAAGTTATCCAAAATGGTCGAAATATGAACGGAAACATTCGTAATATAAATATGAAAGTTTAGTTTAATTAGTGAAATTTAAAGGTAACCATCCAAGAGAAAATTGTACGTGGTATGTATGTTGTTCGTTGTAAATAGGCCATTACTCGGTAGCGTGCAGATAGCTTTATGGGTCACTGACGTCACGTACGGGTATATCCAGGATAACGCGGACTTTTATTGGTGTTCTCTGGATGAGAACAAATTTGTAAATTGACGAAGTTGTTTTCGAAATGAACGAGTTATTTCCGCCAATGTACCAACTTGACAATTTGCTGTTTAATATCTTTGCGCACGGACTCAGGCTAAACCATTTACCGTTTACAACAATTGTTTCAATACTTGAATAAGTCACAGTTGTTTTATATCTCCAGGACTTTTATGATTCTCAACAGAAAATATATTATTACCATTTTTAAATACAAATGTACACGGAGAAAATTATATGGTAAATACAACTGTCAAAGTATTGTAAAAATTCGCTTATTGTCTTTAATGAGTAATTACTACTGTTATTATTAAATCTATTATCGTAATTATAAAACTCACCACCTAAATAATAATATTTAACATCTAAAAATAATATCAGCTCCGATGGTAATGATTGCCATCATTGATTGTAGAATATATCAATAAATCCTATTTTTTAATTGATAAAGATTATATTTGCCATATAATTTCCTCCGTGTAATTTATATACCAAAAACAAAGTTGCAATTGACACATAAAAATATATAATAATGAATGTTGCTTGATGAATATTAAATGTTAATATGAAGTGGAGTTGTCTCTAGGATAATAAGCTAGAAGGAGCTTTCAATAACAGATTACTAGGATAATCAATATTAACTGATAGTTTTAACAGCAGAGTTATGTAATACCAACAATATAACAAAATTCCTTTAATCGATATATTAAAATAACCTAGTTGTACATGATTAAACTGATTGACGTAATAAATATTAAAAATATTTTAAAGCAAATTATCCAAATATTTGAGATAAATTTATAATATGATATGGTCGAAAAATTTGAATGATTTATGTAAGAAAGCATTATTTAAATATGATCGAAAATGTCATTAATCTTAAAGATTGCTTTGTTCTTCAATCATTTTGTCAATATGAAAGTTTAAATATCAGAAATGATTTGTTCAATAAATCTTCGGCGGCTATCCATTATTTTCCATTACTAATGTCATAGTTGAATTTAGAGTGTCTCCAATCGAGACAATAAAGATAAGTAGTAGACATAAATGTAATTCTCTGGGCCAATACATTGAATCTGATCTAAGCTTGTTCCAAGCCATTCTACGAAATAAATCCTTTAAAGTGGATAAAAGAAATCCATTTTTTCGTGTACGCTACGCACTACATCAAACTTGTAAATAATTCACGCAGCACCCAAGGACGAACACAATTTCCCGAAAGTATCGTCCTACATCACACAATTCCGAAATGATTTTCACATAAATTATTCCAATACTGTTGAACACACTAACACTGACAACGCCCTCCTCATTTTTCTACTAACACAAATATGCACAAGAACGTCTTCAGCAAAGCATTGTTCTTATATGTGGCTGTATATAGCTTCTATAAATATATGAACACGACTAGAAGGAGTTGCTTTCTACATATGGCTATATTTTTATCTTATAACATATCTTGCTTATAAATAGAACTACTTTACTACACCACTTTAAATATTGTCTATTTTAAAAAAATAAATATTTATTTATGGAAGAATTAATTTTAGCTTATTAGTCAAATATTTATTTAAAACTGAATTAAACCCGAAAAGTTAGAAAAACAAATTAATTTTCATATTTTAACACAAATATTTATTTTAGTAAAAACCAATTAAAATTTCAGTTTTCATTTATTCAAATTTATTTAAATAATGTTTTAATCAGAGCTACTATTAATTTTAAAAACAATTGTATTTTTACAAATATTTTTTGTTTTAAAAAGTAATATCTGCTAAATGCAGGCTTCGTTTATAGAATGAAATTGAAACCTTGCAATTATTAAATAAATACAGGATATTATCTGAACAATTTAGAAAAACAAATAAGTATCAAAAATGTTAAACAGAAAATAAAATTAATCTAATAATTAAAAAAGGGTGTTTAATGGAAAATGAAGTAAGTGGCGAGTTAAAATAAATAAATTAAAAGTGAATATCCATCTATTATGCGCTTGTTTACTCAATGGAACCACCACAGGCAAACAAGGGCGTAAATACGTCGAAATCGAAGAGTCAAAGGTGGTATAGTAGTACTGAAAAATGACTCTCGTTCCGCGTGGTATGTGTTGAGTTGAGAGCTGTTTTTTTCGCAACTAACATCGCTTTCCGAGAATGTCAGTCTCTCTCAATAGTGTACGGAGTAGTTGCACACTCGATACATGTTTATTTGGAACAGAATTGAGAAGTTGTTGCATTCACTGCAACCGATTCAATGATTGTGAACTAGATAATGGGACTTAAGTTTATGGTTATGAATATTTTAGCGTTTAACTATTAAAACGGGAATGGTTCGTGGTATTGCCAAGTGAGTTTAATAGCTTTTATAACGACAAATTGAGAACGATTCCGTTTTATAGATCTATTTCGGGTTATAGGTTATTTACATTAAATTTCAAACGAAAACTCTATTCTTATTACTTTACTCTACCTATTTATGTCATAAAATATTTATTATAATTAATATTATTTTTCATAATATCAATAATAAAGTAATGGATTTCTGAATAGAAAAGTAAAATGCAATAAATTTCGAATATTCCAAAAGAATAAAGCAAATAAAGAAATGAATATAAGTTTATGATAATAATAAGAAAATAGAAAGGCAATTTCTATAGATGATATAATAAAAATAATACCGTGAAGGTCAGAAAAATGAAATAGCAAAGGCTTTGTGAAACATAGGAGAGTTGTACAACGTCCATCGTCACATCTGGCGCCGGACATCAGAGCACTGGACATTTCCCTTGAGCCCGTTACACTTTGCGAGTCTCTCACGGCCCTGAATATCCGAAGTTTCCGCCTCGAAATTGGCTATCGGATTCTGACCGTTCGAGACTATGTGTGCACAGAACTATAGAATCTGCTGGCACTGCCACACAATGCTTATAAAACCAACTTTTTATATTATTTCATAAGATTTTAATGGAACTATATGCTGCAATGTTCCAGCTATAAAATTACACCTAGTTATATTGCTATGGACCAAATTATATCCATATGTTTGTATCTATGGTTTGTTTGGAAATTCAATTAAATTTCAATTTGATACCTGACAACTTGTGAATACATGCACGCCTACGTTATTAATAAATCAAACAAGATTTTTTCATAAATAATTAATCCTACACAAATAATAACAATCATAAAACTGACTTACTTTTGTCATTGGTTTTTCAGAATGAATAATATACGTATGTCTTACCTGAAACATAAAAGAAAATTAATTATAATAACAAATTCAAACAATAAAGATAAAATATAAATTAATATCTTTTTTCCATATATATATATTGAATTATATATTTAAATATGCAAAAGATGTTATTTTTTTTAAGGCTACATTTTTGTATTAATTACTAATATGTATAATTTGAAGTGTTTCTTTATTTGAAGGTAGACGGCTTAATTTCAAGAAAAATATTAAATAAATAAATAATTTATAAATGCTATAAATTACTTATATGTATTAGTTTCCAATTCATAGTATTATAATTAAGGCGTTAACTAAGATAATAAACACAGTCAATAAAAATGTATATTTATTGTAATATTTACATGATAATAGGTAGTAGAAAGCGACCTTCTTATATTAGCGGCAACAGGTACTAAGTTTATTTATTTACATGTGCAGCAAGAAGTGGAATGTGACCTTTTTATTTTAGCGCTAACAGGTAGAAAGGGTTTGTTTATTTATTATGGCGCCAACAGGTAGTGGAATTTGACCTTTTTATTTTAGCGCCAGCAGGTACTAGCTTGTTTGTTTACATGGCAGCAGGTAGTGGAATGTGACCTTTTTATTTTAGCGCTAGCAGGTAGAGTTTGATTATTTATTTAATCGACAGCAGGTAGTGGAATGTGACCTTCTTATTTCAGCTACAGCAGGTACCAAAGTTTGTTTATTTATATGGCAGCAGGTAGTGGAATGAGACCTTTTATTATGTTATGTTATTATTTTAGTGCCACCAGGTAGTTGTTGACCACCTGACAGTTTTGTTTATTATTTTAATACCAGAAATTATTTATAACATATATAAAGAAGCTTATTTTTTCTAATAATTAATTTCAGTTTATCAAATTTTAAAATTTTATGCAGTACTCATGTATGTATTGGTTATGGAAATCGTGATCAAATAAGAAATAATGGATGTATACATTAACTGAAATTTATACTTTAACTGTAACATATATATTACACAAACAAATACATAGTAGAAAAAATAAAACTAAGTTANACAAATACATAGTAGAAAAAGTAAAACTAAGTTAAAAGGGAGTTTCTTTATAAATAAATATATTTCTACCTGAATGTATATTTATTAGAAAATAATATTTTTATGGAATATATTTTGATGAAAAATGAAACCGTCACAAGATAGATATTTACCCATGTTGTCCACAAACGAAACATACTTAAATCCATACCTATCAAAAATATCAACCATATATTTGGTAATAACCCACATCGATTCGGGATAGGGATCGGGAACGGTATCGGGATGTTGTTACAGTATCGGCAACATGCCACAAGAGACGGATCCGTCATTTCATCGCGAACTGAACGACACTGTGGGCCGAGAATAGGATCACGGATGTACATTAGTTATGAGACCGGTCACGGAATGGAGAGCCTATTGCGCGCATGGTGCATTCCAATGAGTGATGAAAACTTCTCAACGAAAACAACACGAGGGGTTTGCTTCTAAGAAACTCTCAACATACGTTGATGAGGCTGTCGTCGCACGAGATGATGTGCATAATAATAGGAAATTGAGTTCTTACCCCTCAATTTTTTTTTTTCGCCGTGAAATATGAAAATTTCATGATGACAAAATATACAGGTAGACATTTCTCTCTTGTTCTATTATATTTTTTATCATAAAATGAATCTATTTGCTAAAATATGTTTAAAGTTAATATCAGAATATAGATTATATATAGATAGGAGTATCGATATACATATATTAAAATGAATAGACACATAGTAAATTAGTGCATTCGATCATAGGTCAGTAAATTTAGATCGAACAAACATATTCCATGGACTGAGGCCATTTCATTACAGCACAAACAACCACCAGCAATCAGTGTGCGTCGTCATTACAGTGTGCGTCGTCATTACAGTATCCGTGCGACCTGATTCGACCTGATTCCCTGCACCCAATGCTTAATGACACGTTAATGAATCTATTATATGAATGCACCACAAACCGCGAATTGCATTATGCACAATCAGACTGTTTACTTCCGATTTTCGAACGGGTTTTGTCTAACTAGTTACGCTATTGTTACCGTTATTGTTGTTGTTGTTACTGTTATCATATGGTAAGATGCAAAAAAAGACGCCATCAATCTATTTACTATATTCACATTAACTGAATCATAATAAATAGGTACCGTTAAATTAAACATATGATTGATAAAAGTATGTCAAGCACGTGGTTGTTATTAAGTACATATGTACACATTTCATTTGTAAAATGCATATTTGCGACTCTGTTGATTAACAACAGAAGGTTATCTCTTTTAGGAAGTGATATAAAATATAAGGTTATCTTATTTAGGAAGTAATAAAAATATAACTACTGTTTTTAAAAACAAATAACTTTCAAGATAAGTTGAATAAATATTAAATAAAATAAAAATTAAAAATTCCTAATCCTGATAAAATAATCTGGGAAAATCAAAAAATATTCAAAATTGAGTTTTAAGCTCCCATCAGTTTCATTTTGACGAAAAAATTACAAAAATAACTATGAACTCGGTATGGAAACTATCTTTACATAAATTGAAAATTTTCTAAAGGGTCAATAAAATTGGAGACATTTTTCTTTAAAATTATGATCTAAGTAGCTTATCGGCTTCATTTCGACAGAAGAATTTCAGATATACTTATAAATATGGTATGAAAATTAAACGCTTTGCAGAAATTTACGATTAAATAAATATAAATAACTTGAAAATAAGCATATGGATAATAAATTTCTATCAAAACCAGTCGATTTCTTGAGTTATTTTACAGAATATATGTAAATTTTATAGATTTATCTCATAAATTAAGCATTTTATAGCGATATTTCGNATTAAATAAATATAAATAACTTGAAAATAAGCATATGGATAATAAATTTCTATCAAAACCAGTCGATTTCTTGAGTTATTTTACAGGATATATGTAAATTTTATAGATTTATCTCATAAATTAAGCAATTTATAGCGATATTTCGGAAATTGAATATTTTCTATATTTCAGATTTCCAAATATATAAACAGAAATAGTGGCATGTATCTATTTTTTTCTTTAAAATAGATTTTATATGTTTTATATAAATTATCTACAATATTGTTAGAAACATTGAGTATTTCGTAATAACTGGTGCCAACAACATTAAACAAAAACAAGCAAACCCTGTCTGTAATTAAAACACCAATATCCCTCATCAAAATCACAAACATCCCTATTTATGCACACACCCACATACAAATACCAAGTCCATAATAACATGTTACGACTAACTGTATATCTATCTGCGATGACACCACATGCATATAATTTAGCAAATCACATCAACTCGTATGATAATTCGCACATAAACAGCGCCGCCTCTGATGATTGTTTCGCTTGCGGGATGCGGGGTCACTGACGTAGCACCAATATATTCCAGAGATTCTGTTTCTACGATATTTACAAGCGAAACTAACACAATATCTTTTCATTGATTCATATGAAAATAATTTTAAATATAAAACTATTCATACTAAGTTTATATTATTAATTGTTAAAAATAAAAATTATTATTACAGTAAGGACTAAATCAGTGTTAATTAAAATAAATTAGTTTTAAATAGTTTCGATGTAAACGTAGCATGTATATATTATTGTTCCAGTGCCGTGGGGGTAACGTCCTTACTAACAGACGCCCACGCGTCCGCCACTGTGTCTGCCATTCCGTCCACCGTCCTGTCTGGATTCTATGTAATTCTGTAACTGTTCTGTTTCGCGATATGCTGTTGCTGTTACAGACAGACGTGTTGTGATGTGTTTGTCGGATGTGTGTTCGTGTTGGAAGTTTATTTCACATGAGGACAGTGACGGAGATATAAGAATTTTAATTAGTTCATACCATTAATAATGAAAATATACTTA
>NEEE01003699.1:53571-65511 GCA_002278615.1 Pogonus chalceus | reverse complement strand
TCCTTTATTTTTGTTATTTGAATTGTTCTTTTTTCATATTAAAATATTTATGATTTATTAAAACATGTTTTTTTTTTTTACTATGATTTGTTTGTGTTTTTTATTTAACAAATACATATGTAAATACAATAATAAAAATAATTAATTTTTTGTTTAAATTTAAATAATGATTTAAATCAATTTGATTTAAATTTCTCAATCCTGGTCTGTATTAATTAAAAGCTGTACAGTTTAAAAACAAAATATGTCTTTATTAATATTTTTAAAAGATTTTGTATTATTCGAATATAGTTTACTGTTTTATGTTATTTTTATATTTAAAAGTCTAAAGTTTTACCGTAGCAATTAGCTTTAACATTTGAAGTTATTACCAAATCAAAAATATATTTTTAATAATGTTAACTGAAATTTTAGTTACGGACATTATACTCAAATGATCTGGGGCACAGCAGAAGAAATAGGTTGCGGGATTTCCTTGTACACTACTCCAGGATGGTAAGATAATTTACTTATATAATAATTAAAATGCACTTGTGCAGATGATTAAAGCAATTTACTTCCAAACCGCATATTTTAACCAATAAAAGTTAATTCAATTATACTTAAAAGGCATCAGTAATTAATAAACTTTAAGCCATTAGTTGCGGTTTTAAATTTATTCAAAAAATTATTAAAATTCTCAATGATTGATACAAACTCTATAAATTATTAAACTTTAATTTTTTCATATTTATATTAATATTTCTAGTTATATTTGCATATTTTTATGTATCTAATAAATTGAAGTGTAAATAAAAATTATATTTCAATTGTTTTTAAACTTAAATTCTAACAAAAAACAATAAACAATACTTTTCAAAAATATTAAAATTTGTCATTATAANTAAAATTAATCAATCGTTTAAAAAAATCTTAAATAAAAAGTTTCTTTCTTTTTAAACAATTATAAATTTATAAAAATTTTACTGTTTATAAAACCAGTTTTAAAATTATTATAAATTAGAGTTAAACTAAACCAGAAAAATAAATTATAACTTATCATTTAAGAGCATTATTTTTTTTTATCATTAATAAGCAAAAATATTTTAGAAAAATATCTAAGGCTTCCTATAAAAGTATAATTCTTATCAGATTGATAATACCAATAATTAAAAAATAATCAAAAACAAACTTAAATTTTTGATATATTTGATAGTTCTTGTAGAAACAAAAATAAATATTTTATAATTACACCAAAGCATAGAATTATAATTGTTTGATGATATTTCATGCATGAAATTTCAATACGTACAAATTTAAAATTTTCAGGTACAACATATTATTAATCTGTGATTACGGAAGCAAGAAAATAAGTGGAAATGTTATAGATTTCGAAATGTACAAAATCGGAAAACCATGTTCACAATGTCCACAGCACACTCATTGCGATTTAAAATTCAAAGGACTTTGTAACACAAAAACAGAATACAACACAAATTTCATTGGATCTGATATTACTAACAAAATTAACAATAAAATTATTAAAGAATCAAATAGTACTAACACTTTTAGTAAGTATGCATATATTTTATAAAAAGCTTGTATATTTTTAAGCTTTTATGCTATATGTATTGTTTATTATACGTAGCTTTGTAGCTTTGTTTTTTAAAGTCATATTATATATGATTTATATTATATAAGGAAATTTAATTTTATATTTTTATTGTTACTGCCAAAAGAAACGTTTTTTGATAAATTTTAAAAAACTGCCAAATTTTTATTGGCCACTGCCTAATAATAAACTATTTTTAATTCTACTCAAAATATCACTTTCTATAATTTTGGTTTAACTGAAATAATTTTTAATATTTAAAGCTAACTGTCCTACATAAATACACAAGTAGCTTTAAATACTGAAGCTAACATCTTTCGCAACAACTACGTATTTCATTTTGTAACAACAAAATAATAAACAATTTTATTTTACAAAAATTAAAAGCACAATGTTTTTAAACATTTTATTTTTTTTTAAATAAATATATTAATAATTAATTTTTATTTTTATATCAAATAAATAATATTATTTTATAGTTTTTGAATATAATTTGTTGATAATTTACATTTATGAAACTGAATTCATAAATTATTATATATTTTCAGCATTTTTTTATGCTTATATGTACCTTAATAATTATATACTATTGTATGTTGTGTCGTATTAATAAATATATTTGTTAAATTCATGTTTTTGTTGTATTTATTAACGCTTATAAATTTCAGGAAAACATAATAATAATTGTAATTCTTTAATTTCAGATAATTCACCTAAATATTTAATATCTCTATTCCTATTCATGATACTAATTATTTTATATGTTTCATAAATACTTAAACATTTCAATAACATGTATTTTATTTATTCTTTAAAAATATATGTATATATTTTACTTTAATAAATAAATTTAATCAAATATGTAGTGTATTTAATCTCATATGAGCTATCTAGAGCCATCTAGTATCATAACGCTGAACTAATAGACAAGTGAGCATTATAAAGGTATATGAATGAATTATTTTCAAAACACAAAAACAAAAATAGTACCTTTTCTTCATTTAAATCTATATCTTATGAAAATATATGTATATCAATCTTATTATTAATAATTTATAAGTTACTATTAAACAAAATTAAATGTATTTACCTTAAAATCTCCCCTTCAAACACAAAACACTGGCAAAAATATAGGAACAGCAACAAATTTTACACAAAAACTATTAAACACCTGTCATTGCTACTGCTTGTAAAATACTGAATACGCGTTGAGTCTTTTCAGAAATTAGCAAGAATGTTACCAAACAGTTTCATTATTAATTTAGAATCTATTACATACATATATTGAAGCATTCGAAATAACATTATTTTAGTATTTGAAATTTTAAATTATATTAATAATTCAGCACAACTTTAAAGACAGAAAAATTTAAATTATACAAATAAAAATTTAAAAATTGATTCTAATTGCATATTCCATAAATAAATTCATTTTGAATGTATATTTATTTGTTATAAAAACAATTTGTTCTTTTCTTCTTTGATAAAAACATGAATGTTATATTAGGGTAAAAAATGAATTTCTAATTCTAATACTTATTTTAAATTATCATATAGTAAATGATATTTTGTATATCAAACACAACTTTTTCTAGTTTGTCTTTAATTAAAATCCTTCTTCTACTGTATTTTTAAAAGAATTAATGTTTAATATAATTGATACTCTTTAATTATATTATTTCAATTCGATTATAAGTTTAAATGCTGCATGTATTTTTTGATCAATAAAAGTGAATCATCTTTTTATAAATATAAGTATTCAATTGAAAATAAATTATTTTATGCAAAATACATTTATTATTTAATTTATTTAAACGATTTGGATTTTTAATCATATATACTGCAATTATTAATTAATAATATTTGAGTTATTAATTTAATTCTGCATATGTGTAAATAATTAAACTTGTTTCATGTACTACTTGATAGCAAATTACAATAAATTGCAAATTATTATCATAATATTGATAAAAAATATATTATTGACCTTCATTCAATAACAAAGTGTCCTATCCTTCGTACATACATATTAGTGTAATTTATAGGTTATAAAATTGTTCAAGATGTTAAACAAAATTATTACAGAAAATGAAAGTGATTTAATCAAAAAATTATATGAACTTATAGAAAAAGTATCAAACGATTCAATCAAAGAAAAAAATTCATTTTTCATTGGATTGTCTGGTAAAAAATAAACATTACAAAACATTCAAATTTAACTTAGTCATCTTCGTCCTACAGGTGGTTCAGTGGTAAAATTTCTTACTACTGGTTTACCAAAAATTAAAACAGATTTTTCAAAATGGACATTATTTTTTTGCGATGAACGCGTAGTTCCTGTTGATAATCCGGATTCTACTTTTGGAATTTATAAAAAAGATCTTTTACCGAATATTCCTTTGAAGGAAGAGCAGTTTGTTCAAATTAAACAAGGACTTTCAGGTATTAAAAATAAGTTTAATAAATAAAGATTTAAATAAAACTGGTGTTTTTATTATATTAGCTGAAGATGCTGCTAAAGATTATAATGAACAGTTAATTAAAATATTTTCTTCTAATGAATTACCGCGGTTTGATATGCTTTTATTGGGAATGGGTCCTGACGGACATACATGCTCACTATTTCCAAATCATCCGTTATTAAATGAATCTAAAATTTGGATAGCACCAATTACTGATTCTCCAAAACCACCTCCATCCAGAATTACAATGACTTATCCATTAATTAATAATGCAAAATATTGTGTATTTGCAATGGCCGGTGAAGGAAAAGCAAATATGGTTAAAGTAAGTTTTTATTTATTGTAATATTAATTTTTTATTAAATATTTAATTGATTTTCAGCGGATTTTGGTTGATAAGGAAGACTTACCTGCAGGAAAAGTGAAACCAACAAATGGTGAATTATATTGGATTTTAGATAAAAGTGCTGCTAAGTTAATTTAAGGATGTAATAAAGAATTAAAAATTTTATTCTTTTAAAACACATTTTATTTACTGTAATTTATCTTCTTTGGTAAATGCAAGAAGTGATAATATGTTTAAACAGTAAACATGTTAAGAACATAATTATATAATAATTATCCATAATTCATTATCACAACAGTTAAAAATCAGTGGCAGCACTAGTAACGTAGCACCTTTCGCCATTCAATATATAAACTGCAGAAACGTTTAATAATAAAATGGTAAAAAAAAAAATACGAAGTACATAAAAATATTTAATACTGATCGCACTTTAATAAAAATTCTGTTCATGAACAAAAATTTCTTTAGTTACAGTAATAAATACAAAAAATAAATATTTTGTAACAAAACTTATAATTGATATAATTAAAAAAAAACATTTTAATTCTTAATATGAGCCTTAAATCTATATACATTGAATTAATTAAATTTTATAGAACGTATTTAGTTTTGAGTATTTCTTATATATTTCCAAATCGATCAAGTATTTATTTAATAAAACATTACACTTTTATTTAATAACTTTACATAAAATGACAAATATTAATGTCCAAATATATCAGTCTTATAAAGACTAAGTTAATTATATATTTTGAATAATTTGAAAAGTTTTGAATAAAAGTCTGAAAATGCTCTGTCAACTGGTTATACTTTAGTCACAATATCACCTACTTAAATACAATAAGATGGAAATTTTTTTTACAATTATACATTTGTCACGAATCTTTATTTCTACAGCACCAGGAAATATATTTCCGTTTCTAGTCGCAAGTAGATAATACGTACTAGCATTGCCACCAACCATAAAATTTAAACAACGCTCTTGTATAAGAAAGTGCATCGATATTCAAAGAGTAATTCACGAGAAGCACTAACACTTAAGAAATTTAACTAGCATTATAGTTAGATTATGTAAAAAACAGCTAATAATAAATAATTAATGAAGAGAAGTTTGGTGGTTGGAACGAGCTGGTATTTTCACATCGAGTAAGAATCAGAGTTCCCAGAAATAAATAAAATAAATCCAAAATTCCTAAAAGGCATGAGCATCACGTCATATTTACTCCAAGTAATCTGCTCGAATACTCATACACGACGTAACTTATGCTAACTGCGGGCATTACTTTGATGAAGTTTGGAGTGATACCACGGTACAACCCCAAAACACCTTCTTTTTGAATGATTGTTTGGAAAACACCTCGCATCGTGTTGCTTTTCTTGTCTTGTGATGGATGGCTCACTATAAAAAATGAACATATTTATTATTTCAATCTTACATAGATCTTTAAAAGTAGGGATAAGCTTCTGTTTGCATAAAGTAAAATGAGAAAGAACCTCACATGGCTTATGTATATAAGATATTATTAATTTAGTTCAATTCAAAAATTCAATTCATGCTCATAAAGCGTTATGTATTTAAAGGTGCTAAAAAATTTACCTTGAGCTTGCAATCTTGTTCTAATCAAAGCTAATGGATAGGAACACATTTGTCCTAAAGTACTTGACGCACTACCACATGCCAATAAAAGCCAGAAACTTGGTTGTTGATCCTGCGAATGTGTTTGAAGATACGTCTTTTTTAATGTCTCATATACGGCTAAATCAATTCCCGCATAAGGAATTATACCAAGAATATTGGGAATGTAACCCCTGAAAATAATTACATCAATTATTAATCTGTTTATATTAAATATATAAATGGATATTTACCTATAAAAACTTCTCAACCCTTCTTTATTGTATATTTTCTGAGCTGCATCTGCAATGCCTTTATATTGCCCCGTTTTCCTAAGTGCTAATCTTGTTTTGAGTACTTCCATGGGATAAATTACTGTTTGGCTTATTCCTCCAGCCATGGCTCCAGCGGCAAATCTTTCATGAATCTCTAGCGTACTTCTTTCATCACCTTTAATGATACGTTTCATTTTTTCGTACGCGGCAAATTTAAGTGCAGATTCTGGTGCTATTTTTAAAACGTTTACGAAGTTCCCTCTCCATAAACCTGTTACACCACCTTCTTTTAACATGTTTTGGAAACAATCTTTTATTCTTTGTTTACTGGAATTCACCTGTTATACAAAAGAAAAAATTAAATATTGATTATTTTGCATTAGGTTTATTTTTATTTAAAAATTGTAAGATTCTACAATAATTACCTGGAGAAAAACTTTAAGCCTATCAAGTGGAGCTGTACAAGTTCTTGAGACAGCTCCAGCCACGCCTCCTGCTGCCAAATGCCGCCACCACATTCCCGTTTGCATTTCATTTTTTGTAAAATCATCAGGTACACCAATATCTTCTCCAACATCAAGGTACTAAAACAAAATTTTAAAAACTTAAAAACCTGTACATTAGTTTCACAAATAAATTTATTAATAATTATTATGCTGGTACTTGATATAAATATAATGAATAATTCTAATTAGTATTTTAACAATTTAAATTATTTCCATAAAAAATCGATTGTTTATTGTTATTATTGTATACATAACAACAATAAAAATGTCCTTTGCCGGATAATTGCACTTAAGAAGGTTATATCCTTTTGTGCAGAAAATATTTAACTTAGTACTTAAGATTATTTCGTAACATTTTAGTATGTAAAATTATTGGCACGTTGACTAAGTACCATGTGTTGATGGCACCTGATATATAAATCAAGTTTCGCCAAACGTGACTAATAATACCACAAAAGTTTTCTTTATTGGATTAAAACAGCAAAATATTAATTATAAGAATACAAATTTAAACCTACTTAGAATTGGGTTGCATTTATAAATAAATCACATGCCCTTTGACAAAAAACAAATGAACAATAAATTAATTGTTTTAAGTAGGCTAATGATAAACAATTGAACTATTTATTACTTATTAATAATGAAATAGAAAATATAGGTATAATATAATAAGTAATACACGATAAAAATTTAATTTATATGTTAATAACATTGATATAAATTATGCTATGCATTCAATTTATTTATTTAGTGACGTCAGTAGTTGTATTCCTCCTACTGGAATGTTCCGTTATCAAGATAAACATTTAATTTCATTCGGGAAATTTCCGGAAGGTTTAAATTGCAATAAAAAAAAGTTTCAACATTTGCATATTAATAAATGTCATTGTGTAAGATAGATTCTTTATGCATGTAAATTCCGAACACGATATCACAAATTACATTGACATACATAAGAATTTTGGGTTTACCCGTAAATATATTTATTTTAAAAAATTATAAAAGCCCCTTTCAAAAATTTAAAACTGCTTAATATAGTTGTTAATTCCTAAATACACAGGAAATGTATATTATCGTTAAAAAAAATCCCGATATACATACATAGATACATACGTACAATCTAAATGTCAGTTTCCAGTGACGTAGCGCAAGTCTTAATGACGACATACCGCTAGTATGTGTCATCATCTTTCTAAGTAAGCCATGAATTAAGTAACATATATATTTAAACCAATCAAAAATGCAGTTTCCAATCAATTATATAAATATACCTCTTACATTTGTATCAAAATTAAACAATTTATTACTTAAAAGTTAAATAATCATTAGTCCATGACCTATTAATCATTGTTTGATGACATTTTTATTTGCCTAGCAACAATTAGGAAAAGATATAATTAATAACTTTCACTATTTGTATGAAGCGAATTTAAAATAATTTATATAAAAGAAAGGAAGCTTTGTAAAAGAAATAATTGAAATGAAAAACAATTGAATTAAAGTAATTTATAAAAAATGAAACAATTTTAGCTTGTTCTTTTTCCTCCTGACGTAATGCCTTATGTCTATAATATTACTAATTCAAAAAGACAAAATTAGCAAATTCTTATGAAAAAAAAATCAAGGTAACAGCTGGTAATGACTAACTTTCACATATAAGTTCCATTCTAAAATATTTAAATTTTAAACCTATTTGATACCTTAATTATCAATATCTAAAAAAATAGGTTTAATATATTATAACTTTCACTAAAGTAAAATTTGAGCATTTAAGTAAAAAAAGCTGAGATCATGAATTTAAATTTAGAAAGTGGAAAAGATCCAAAATAAATTTGCTATATGCAGTAAGGGGAACAAAAAACGCACCTACTAACCGGCAACTGTCTAACATTCCAAACCCTAACCTCTATTCTATAATTTGAAAACCGTTATATCCGGAACTTAGCGTCTAATTATGATTGCGTTTTAATAATCAACTCACCATAGACCATAATTGATTAATTATCACAATAAAATCTTCTAAAACATCGGCTCCATGAGTACCGAAAGATTCTTGCTCAAACATTTTATACATTATTTTAAAAAATTCGATATAATGTTAAATCACAGACACAGTAATTCACTTTTAATTAAACACTATATTTTTTAAATAATTATTCACTAAATTCAGTTATTATCAACTGACTCGACTGTACATATTGCTAGTCTGGAAGAAGTATCCAAAATGTAGCTCGGTACCCAATGGCAACGACACGCTAACTCTAGCAGTCAGTCGGCAAAGGAAGCTATATTCATCTACCAGCTGTAATCTACGGTCTACGAACGGAGTTCAAGTTAGATAGTGGGGGCAACCAGTTCATGGGCGCACGTGTATTTGCCTTATTCGAAAATGCATTAAAATATTTGTACCTTTACAAACTTTAAATACTTTTTTGTTTTTGTTTTTTTTTTATTACTTTGTGTTGTACGTTTTATTTTAACAATTATAATAATAACAATAAAATAACAATAAACAAAGTCTTTAAGCACTTTACATATTTAATAATACTTTTAAAATAAACTCTACATTTATTGATTAATTTCTGAACTGTTTTCAAATTTATTTGAGCTTAATAAATTTAATTTCTAATGCAGAAGTTTAAAATATTAAAAATACACAAATTAAACAAAAACTTATAGCATTAAAATAATATGAAACTATAAAATATAGTTTAAAAAATAGTAAAAACTATTCTACGTCTATGGTTTTATACCCATAATTATGTACCCCCACTAAATACAATGAACCCACACCTCTAGAAGGCAAATTTCAAATACTTTGATAAAATTTTATCAATGCATAGATATCACATTAAACTTTAAACAGGGAAAGGTATTTTTATTATTTTTATAATAATAACATAAATTTATGACCTAAAATTTCAATTTTATCTATATGAAATTTCCAAATCTACTGAAAAAAATGAACTTATTTCATAAAATGTAAAGTTATTTATTTATTATGTTGTAAAAATATGAAATAAAACGTCACGTATAAACAAGTTATTAACGTAAATTATTAAACAAATAAAAGTTAATTTGCAGAGAATTTGTTTATCTTAAATTACGTTATTTTATAATACAGTTTAAATAACACTTAAAATAAAAAAGAATACTGTTTTAAAAAGAAAACAAAACAAGTCTGGGAATTCAGACCCTTAAAACATTCTTACAACCAAACATGATGGAATTTAAAAGTTTCGAGAACAAGTTTGGACAAAATTATTTCGTAATAAAAATGTCTTCAACATTAACTTATTTCCTTTTACTTTTTTCCTTCTAATTTTTGTTATAATATAAATGTATCTGATTGATTTTAAATATAAGAAAATATTTAATAAATAAAAGTATAATATAGTTTATCAATAATAAAAGTTAGAAGAAACTGAATTCAGACCAAAAATGAGCCACAAAATAGGACAAGAATTGAAATGAGAAGATGTTTTGCAGAAAATAAAACAGCAAAGAGGCAAATAGCTGAAGAGCAGATGATACAGATACAATAAAATAAAAACTACAATGGAAGCCAGGTGGGAAAAAAAGAAGTAATACTCTCAGGTCAAAATGGCTACTGGAAGTAGTTATAAATAACAGATTAATTAAAAAAAAATAAGAGATATTTTGCAGAATAAGTGAGAAAATATAATATCAGAAAAAAATGAAGACTGGTCCACTCCAAAAAATGAGTTAAGAGAAAAAATACAAGTATCCCAAAAGGGTCGGGGTATTTCCGAAGTTTGAAAACCTTTCGAACATTTCAATCACAAAATTTAATCGTTGGAGATGGTCTGTTAGTTTTAAATCTTGCTCAAGCTAAATTTTGTAAGGTTTAAGATGCAAATCCTTCCTTATAATTCTTTGTAAAGACAATTTTCAATCGTTTAATTCTTGACCCTTTTCGAACAGCCTATATAAACACAATTCACAAAATGGAATTATAAAGATAATAATAAACTGAATTTAAAAATTAATTTCCAGAAAATCAAATCAAAATATTTTTCATGTAAAAGATATCAAACCAGATATAAAATTTAATCATAATATGTTTATGTACTTCATCGAAATTATTAAACGTAAATATTTTCCGCAAATATTCAGTATCATTTAGGAATATTACCAAATATGATTATTACAAATTTTCTATATTTACAAACTTAGATAATTCTAGTTCCTAAATAAATTGGAATTATTTTTGTTTCTCTTATAAATTGCAATATTTTACGTCAATATTTATGAATGGTATTATTTAAAATCTATTTTATTGTAAATAAATTTTTACTCGAAAACATTTTCTTAAGTGCGTAAAAACGGGTATTTTGAATTAAATTTTTAAATATTATGAATATTCCAAAATAATTATTCGAAAATATATAAGAGATTGATTGCATGAGATGAATTAGGACCAAATAAAGCTATAATATTTAAAATTATAAAATCACTTTTATGTGCCACTTCGTCTTCAGTTTGTGTTGAGCGAATTTTTTTCATAATTTGGATTTGTGCATTCAAAATTGAGAAACCGATTAGGAACTAAGAAGGAAAACTGGTCTTTTTAATTAAAGATTTTAATAATAATGTCCCACTAAATGAATAAACGTTTCCCCTTTATTTTTGTTATTTATTTTCATATTAAAATATTTCTGATTTATTAAAACATGTTTTAATTTTTTACTATTATTTGTTTGTATTTTTTTATTTAATAAATACATATACAATAATGAAAATTATTTTTTTGTTTAAATTGAAATCATGATTTAAATCTCCCAATCTGCTTTAAAACTATGATTAAAATCAAATTTAAAAAAATTGATTAATGAACTTATCAAATTTTAAGATTCGATATTAGAATCTGATATAGCAGCTTAACTTAATCCAATATGGCGAGAGAAGGCGCAATTTCTAATTTTATCAAATTAGTGTTTTATTTTTAATTAAAAAATAATTAGCACAAACTTGTGCCATATACAGTGGTGTGCAAAACAAAAGCAACTATTTTACTTAACACAAAAATGTATGACTTTTTCATATATTTATTTGTCTTATAAATTAATTATTTTTATGATATTATTACTGGATATTAAGGAACACTAATATGTATTTTTTTTT
>NEEE01003699.1:10669-22019 GCA_002278615.1 Pogonus chalceus | reverse complement strand
GTAAATACATTAAACTTGTAATAATCAATACGAAAACAAACAGAATTTTATGTAAAACATAGCATAACAAAAAGTGAAACGGAAACTAGTATTAGAATATATTTATATTTAACTGTGGAAGGGGTTAGAAAGAAAATGATTAGCGATCGTCTCACTTTTTGTAAATCATTGTATCAGAGAAAGGTGTTACATATTTTCGTTATGCACTCACTTATTTATTACGCTTACAGAGATATTTTTAAATTGTTCAAAACAGAAATATATATAAAAGACATAATTTAATATAAATTTATCGAATATATCACAAAATTTTAACATAACGAAAAGTGAAACGGAAACTGGTATTAGAATTTACTTATTTTCTCGACTGTGTCGTAATGAAAGGAGTCTCATCTTTTATAGATTATTGAATGATAAAATTTTTACATAACGAAAAGTGAAACGGAAACTTATTAGAGTGAAATTATTTTCATAATAGAAGAGGTCTCATCTTTTATAGATTATTGAAGGAAGCAAGCATGTTACACATTTTCGTTATGCTCCAAAAATTATGTTACGCTTGAGGTGATATTTTTGAGAACAATAAAAAAACTATTTTATCCGAAACATAACAAAAAGTGAAACAGAAAATCGCATTAAAATATAATTATTTCCTCGACTATGTTTTTAAGGAGTAAACAGACAAGAAGTGATTAACGTTCCATTTACTCTTTATAGATTTTTAAAAGAGGCAAGTATGTTACACATTTTCGTTACAATTGCAGTTATTTGTGTTTAAAATTTTTGTTATACACAGTAAGGTCTATTAAAGTAATTATGACAAAATTCAATTAACTTTTATTGTATAAAGAAATTTCACTGCTAAACGCGCGTGGCATTTTAATTAATTCTTTATGAGTTTTTGCTTAAATTTAATTAAAAATAACAATTCAACACTCTTAGTTATATAAATTATCTTAAAAGAAAAACGAAAATATATACTCTTAATCATAAGTGGTCCATATTTAATCACAAATTAATCACTTTAAACTGTAGGTGTGACATAATGGATTACTCGATAATTACAAAATAATCAAATTAATAAGTAATATCATTACTCATCATAATATAATTAACTAAAGATGGTCTTACAGTTTCTTATCAAATAAAAAAATTACTATTAGTCATAAAAATATACGTACCATCTCTATTTTTATCAAGATGCGAAAAATGCAATTTCAACTTCTTTTCATGTTCTCGGACATAGTGGATAAAATCGGCCAGCGACACTGCTCCACTATGAGTTTTGTCTGATTCTTGAATAAATTTCTAGAAAATAATTTTACCTTTACAGTAATAAATACATTTAATAAAAAAATGGAGTATCTACTCATTTTTACGTTATAATGTGTTTGCTAATTCATCATTTTATGTCATATTTAATGTTCAAATAGTCGTTTCAAAAGAATAATCTTTGACCTTTATGTATAACTAAACATCAGCGAAAAATGTAATGGTTAATCCAAAGTCGCATAGAACTCACGTTAAAAAATCGATAGATTATATTTACTTAAGTATAAAAACGTGTAGTTTCTATTTATATTTTTATATTATAATATTAATACTATAATTAAATTGTTATCAAATATACTTATATTATATAAAAAAAAATTATAAAATTTTCATTATACAAAATTAATACATACAAGTTATTGAAGTTTTATCAAGAAAATTGCGTAATAAACTATAAAACCAACTGATATTTCCAATAAAAATAACAAAGACATAAAATTGACCTTGGTAATCTGGCTTAGAAAATTACTAATATATTCTGGAATAATTTTGTAAACTCATACATATGTTCAAGGAACATTTAAAGCAATATAAATACAAATAATATTAATCAAAAACAGGTTTTACTTAAAAATATATATTTATTAGATTAGTTAGCTAAAAACATAAATGAATACATATAAAACGTTGATAAATAAACTGCAACGTATCACAAATTTTATTTAAATAAATATGGTGACCATGAAAACAAAATATGCATCAATTTATTTTTATTATTTGCACAGCATTCTGCATTTAAATGTAATTATTTGTTTAATTAAAAATCGATCATTCCTTTGTTGTTTTATATAGAAATTTTTACTGAAATATTATTTACACCTCCGCAAAAA
Organism: Pogonus chalceus; assembly: GCA_002278615.1. NCBI lineage: Eukaryota > Metazoa > Arthropoda > Insecta > Coleoptera > Carabidae > Pogonus > Pogonus chalceus. Next base: position 19,857 of record NEEE01003699.1, on the reverse strand, counting down.
TTTGTTTAAAAAAATTAATCATATTAGATTTTGCGCATAATTAAATACGTATTCAAAAAATAATATATATTAACAGTTAATCAATATATTTTTTAAAGTAGCCGTTGTTACAAATTAATAAATAGTTGCTATGATAGATAGAAATTGTTATTTTTATTACTAAAAAACTTGTTACTCCAAAGTTAAATACTAATCAACTGTAGAACATTAAAATAATTAGTTTTATATTAAAAAGGTAACCTATAAAATTTGAATTGTAAGTGTTAGATATAAATCTGAATGTATTGTGAAAGATTTTTCTGGGTTGTGAAAAAAGAGGCCGGATGAAAATAGATTTGCTTGAATAAAACAATTAAAATATTATAAATGGAAGGCTTACCTCCGCGTATCGATGCGGAACCCCAAATTCTTTTAAAGCTACTGACAATTCATGAATGTCAATATTTCCATTTCCATCAGTATCCAATTTGGTGAATAATTTTGCTAATCGTTCTTCATCTTCATGAGGCAGCTCATGTAAGTAATGTGATGGAATCCTAGATTCGCTAGGAGTTGCTACCGTGTGCGGCATTATTGTGCGCTATTTATTACACTTAAACACTTATTTTAGCTACTTACTAATTAAGTAAATAAATTTTAAACAAATACCGGCATGTTAATAATGTTCAACCATTATTTTGCCGCATTGCGACTCTCTAGTTGAACACTAGCTTAGACTTTTGACAGCTAATTCGTAAAAATATAAATTGGGTCATGGTTAAACTTTGGCGGCCTCTATTGTACATTTCCTCAACTATATATTCCAATATATATTGAAAAACGACTTTTCATTCTTTAGGCAAACTTTATCTTTAAAAAATATGTAAATTAATTTCAATTTTCAGTTCTATTAAGCAATAATATTAATTAACTCATATCGATTATGTATATTATTATATAAAACATAATAATAAACATCTAATATATATTTAAATAAAAATAATTTTGTTTTTATTTGCAATTTTCAATGTTTAAATATTATTTGCATGTAAATTTAGCAAATTGACTTTAAATATTTGCTTCCGAAATTAATGTTTATTTTAAAAATGATTTAATATACTAACCCGGACAAATTATATTCAAATCAAAATAACTGGTTTTCATTTAAAAATTCAATTTTAATTCTTCAAATCGCGATAGTTTACAAACAATTATATAGTATATGAAATTTTATAGAGAATCATTGCTCTACAAATTTTATAATAGCTATTTTTACAAAAACAAAACTCCGTATAAGAAATATTTTAGAAAAACAGTTTTTTTTGCACCTTTAATCTTAAATAAAAAAATTTACAAAGGTCAGATCAATGAGGTCTTTAGATTTTTCATTTAAAATGATGATTTAAAGATCTGTTCAAATTTTTAGCTTCATCGGAGTTATGTTTTACGTCTATTTTGACTGGGAGTTTGTTTTTACAAAAACAAAACTCCGTATAAGAAATATTTTTGAATAACAGTTTTTTTGCACCTTTAATCTTTAATAAAAAAAATTAACAGAGATGAGATCAATGAGGACTTTAGATTTTCATTTAAAATGATGATTTAAAGGTCTGTTCAAATTTTCAGAGTTTTGATTGGGCTATACGTGTAATAACAAGTGATTGAAAAAGCAGTATAATTATATTCGTGAATATATTTTCCTATTAATTTTAAACTTAAGTAATAAATAGAATATCAGGTTATAAAATAAAAATAAAACAACATATATACTTAACAACCGTTATAATTTATTGGTATAATTAAATATACTTCCACCCAGTTTTATAATACAACCGTGATTAATGTAATCAGTACAAGTTATTAATTACATGTGCAACATGCCCTAATACATTATGATTGCCAAGAAAGACTAAAAAAATAAATTATTATTATTAATCAAGTAGTATGACTAACACATTTGAAAAATTATAATAAAATGAAAATATCATGTTGAAAATACAATATATACCTTCGTTAAAGAAAACATGATACACAGCCTAATCTAATATTGCAGTCACCACAGTATCCCAATAACTAAAAACATTTATTACTATAAATTGTCATACACTGTAAAATATATTTTTCATGATTAATATAATTAATTATTTATTTTTTAAGAATATAAGTTACCGATTCAATTAATTTTGTAATAAAATATTTAACAGTGTATGACATTGTGTTACAATAATAATAATTAAAGATTATTTATATAAATTTTCCTACATGCATATACACGAAGGAACACATAATAAATTATGTAAAATTTGGATTCAGAAGGAATACAAATTGCATTTTCAAACAAATGCTCAATAAAACTTTTATATATCAATGGACAATATTGATATACATATCAAATTTCACACACAGCATGATTAAAGACAGGTCAAAATATGTAATCGCGTCCCCAATTATTGGAAAATCGTTTTGAACGTTTTTTTAGACGCTTATCAAGAAAACAATGCATCAAAAATTAAGTTTATAAATATTTTCAAGCAATAAATAATGATTAAGACTAACAATATGACACATTTTTATTTATGAAATATTCTGAACTAATAATGACAAAAATAATTAAAAAAAGCTGCGACAGGATATTTCAAATATCACTAAACGTTTATTTAAAATAAATACAAAATAAATTAAAAAAATTATACTACATAAATGATGCATTATTTCTTAAATCACTTATTTCCAATCAATTTACAAACAGCCTCTTTGAGCTAAATCGATCTGTTTTAATGAATAATACCGTGATCTACACTAAATATCTTTTAAAATTAACTAGAAGCTTCCAATAAAACTGGAAGGTAATTTAATTAATTAAAACTGCGTAAAGATCACAGACATATTAACCAATGATTATGAAAGCTGACGAAAATAAAATATTTGGAAGCTGTTAGGTGTTTGAGTAGACTTAATATTAAATATAAAAAATAATTTTAATTGCACTGCAAAATGTTTTTACCTTTTTGAAAAATTAGTTTCTACAAAAATAATTTGGCAAGATTCTTTTGTTTTAATTTACAGAAATATTTAATATGTTTTTGTAGATTTTGCAGCATGTTACATACACCTATAATATTTTATCTAATACTATTAATTTAAATGACAAATTAAAATTATTGTTTTAATTTTGATTATACTGATGATTCTTTTTTGTAAGTATTATATTTAATTAAAATAAAATATAACACTGTTTTTCATAAAAATTATAATATAAAATTATAAACATTTATTGTCTGAATGAATAGCAATTTTTTCATAAACATAACGTCATACAAACACCTATTAAAATACGTTTTGATATATGAGATTATCTAGATATATAGATATTAATACAACAGCAACGTAATTGAAATATACAATAAAAGCAAGCTAAAAGTAAATGATTCTAGATCAATTAATTAGAAAACAAGCAATTCTACTTTGATTAAATTGTCGAAAATCATTTTCTAAGTTTCATGTTCATTATCAATATTTCATCATTATTTTAAATTATTCACAAATATAGTTTTTATTGTGAATATTTGCACAATATTTGTTCTAAGCCTTAGTTGTATAAATTTATAATTTAATGACTGAAAATAAAAATAGTCAGCTTAATTTTGTTGATTTTGTTTTTTAAGCAAAGATAGAGCATCATGTTAACATAACATTTTTAATATTTTTATAATATTGACCTCTACCTTTCCTATTATTTTTGCTTAGTCTTATTTTTATAAAAATTAAACAAATTTTGTTCCATTTTGTAAATTTAAAATTTACATATTGATTTGAATAAATTTTAAATGTTCATATATTACAAAATAGATCAAAATATGTTGTTTATTTTTGTAATAATACGATTTCAACAAAATAATTGCAGAACAACAACCCATTCATTTAATTAGGATATTTAATTTCAACAATTCATATTTTTTAACCTGATTTACAAATACCACACCTGTCATCTTCTTAAAAACTGATTAAATATTACTTTATATAACTTAAACCCATTGGGTTGATAGTACAATCCTATATGCAAGATTCACTTACAATATTCTTACACAGACCATTTCAAACGGAAGAAAAAATATTGACCTTTCATGATAACTATTATCAACAATAACATTATAAATATCACATTTAAGCAAAATTCAATATTAGATGAAAATTTATAACGCAAAACAAATTATATTAGCCTTACACTATAGTTCACTTCTGTTCAGAAATAAAATTATAGTTTCTAAAACAAAATTTGTATAAAATTATTTCGTGAATTATAATTAAGTAGTATTTGTTCTAATCTTATTTAACTAGTTTGTCATAATTATTTTCTCTTAAAATATTTAGAAATTCCATTTGTGGAAAATTTATCCATATATGTTGATCCATCTAACATTGACATATGTACAAATAAGAATAAATAAAATAATAAAAAACATAAACAAATACCTGATAAACTATATTGTAGTCAAATAAATAAACTACTATCTTTCTTCAGTTTGAAATGTGCCTCTGTTTGATGTTTATTTTTTCGCAGAATCCTCTTCGCTGGACCACCGCTTTTCTTGCTCCTCCAACTCGGTTTGCCAACGTAACTCTAATTCACGCATATCTTGAGCGATACAGCCTTCGTAGGTATCTTCTTCGGCTTCTGCATCGCCGTTGTGATTCCAAACTCCACTTAAAGATGACACTAACTGATTCTATAACAAAAATAAATTATTTAATATGTTAAGTATAATGAAACAATAAAAATTTTTAACTTACAAGTCTAACTTCTTTTTGTTTTTCTAAAATTCCTTGTTCAATCAAGTGTAGCTCCTGAGTTAAAATTTCCCTTTCAGCAACTCCCTGCGAAGCTAATTTTAAGTCATTTATTCGTTTCTCCAACGTTCTCAATTGCAATTTAACTTTATTTGATTCATCCATTAATTTTCTGGATGTATTTTCTTGCATCCGTTGAATATAATATGATGGTGAATCCATAGATCCGTGAAAAATAAAACCATCTTTAACTTTAACTGCTGGTGGAGATATAATTGTATGGCCGGAACTAAGTGCGGCTTGTAAATTTGGAGAATTGGTAGCAACATACCAGGACGGAACTGGACTAGGAGCTGACACCGGTCTTCGAACCATCGGAGTAGAAATTGTATTATCACCAAATGTAGATGAGACTTGTACAGTTTGGCTATTTGCAACATTATCTTTCGGCATTCGGGAAATAGGACCGTATTTACTGACACAAGGTGTATCAAACGGTACGTAATCATCTTCAGCTTTAAGTATTGAATCAGATCTAACAAATGTTGGACCAGAATTAATCGGCGCCATACAAAAATAATAAGGTGGCTGTCCTTCTAAACCACCAAGAGGTGAATAATCTTGTTTCGCTTGTGATGAAGCTGAATTTGATATAACTGACGCTGCTGTTTTCCCAACGACTTTCTCTAACTGTAATATTACTTCTTGTTTACGCTGTTGCAATTCTGCGAGGCTTTTCATGGATGCGGATTTTTTAGATTGCGAGTTTAATATTGTTGTAGGAATTTTGGATAATTCAACCTGATTTTGGTCCCAATTTGGACGCTTCATTGCCATTTCCATTGTTCGGTGATCTGTAGGTGGTGCAGTTACTGCATAATCAGGTTGTGATGGATATACCTGCTATAATTTATTAAATTAGTGATAGAATCTTTGATAAAAATAATAATTAACACTTACTTGTCCACCAGAAGTGAAAATCATATTATGTGGCGCAGCACTATAGATATCTGGTGTAAAAGTTCCTGGAGTTTGTGCAAATATTTGTTGCTGTGAAGGTTGATACGATGTACCTGATGTAGGATAAGTTGGAACGGGTACATACGGGTTACAATCATATCTGGAAATTAAAATAACAATTGAAATAAAATATTTAAGTATTTAAATTAAATAAAAAATACCTTTGCATAGGAACTACAGCAGGTACAGAAACAGGGCTGACCGTCGTTGTATTTGGATATAATAAATCTTCCGGAGGAATATAATTTTTCTCAGGTGTTGTACTATTTTCGTTTGAATGCTGGTCTTTTATATTTGCATTATTACGAACAACAGATTTTCTATTTTTTGCTCGATATCTAAAAACAATTAAATTAATATTTGTTTACAATATTTATTTTAAAAATATAACATACTTTTCTAATTCTTCATTCGAATGTGCAAAAGTACAGTTTGTTCCTCTTGGACAGCTTCCTCGGAGAGTTAAATCTCTACACATACTAATTTTATATTTTGCATTATGCGAATGACCCACTTCTTGTAATTTACGACTTCCATGATGTTGTATAAATTCAACTAAACCAGCCACAACAATTTTAACCCCCTCTAACGCATCGCTACATTCTTTCCATGTTGGTACACTGGATTCTAAAATAACGAAATTCAATAAATATTTCAATATTTAATCATTATAATTTATTATATTTTACCGGGACTAGGATCAATAACAGCCAAAAGTTCTAAATGTGGTCTTAAAGCGCTTAATTTTCCAGGATCACCTGTTCTTTGTAATGCAATGACAAGTTCTTGCACGCTTTGTGCAAATGATTGAGGTGTTTGTAGTTTATCAATAATTGACTGCATATGCGATTTATGAGCTGTATCTCCATAAAGTAAGGCACTCCATTGATCTGGTGCAATTCTAAGTCCTGCCTCGGTTGCTATTTGAACTATTTGGGCGTCATGCTCGCGTCGAAGTGCTTCATAAGTTCGGAATTCTTCTTTGAGTTGCATTAATGATGAATCACCTTCTCGTTTTGATACCTATATTAATAATATATAAATTATTTGATTTCATAGTTGGAATGTTGATTTATTTATAATAAATGAATTAAAAATTACAATGTAGTCATAACAAGAAAAAAAATTATATCGAATATAAATATTTATATATAACGTTAAATAGTAGTAATTGTTACAAAAAATTACGTCATATTTAATAAACTTTCAGCATAGGTGATTCATTATTAATTATTAGTTTAATATCTAAACATGACACAATGTTCAAGTATTTATATTAAATGCGCAAAATATTTAGATGATCAATAAAAAACTAACCTTAAAACATGATGCTCTGTAAAGTAGTTGCACAACATGTCCAATGCTGGTTTTTGAAGCTTGCGGAAAATGAGGCTCTAATCTTTGAACAACGAACATAACTAACACTTTTCTAGAAAGCGCACTACCATCTTCTAGAGCTAATAAAACAAGTTTTAACACTTCTTCTTGCATAGCTGGTCCAAGAAATTGGCAACCTCTAGCACGTACTGCAGCCCATAAATTCGCAGATAATTGTTGAGGATTTTGGTGTTGTAATATTAATTCAGTCACTGTGCGTTCGCCTAAGGATCGGGCAGCTCGCATTGCCCTTGTCCGCCCTTCATCTTCCACCAATTGACAATTAATGAGCGTTACTAATTTTCTTTGCATAGGTCGGGATAAAATACTTGTACTGTTGTTTATATTTCCATTTGAGAAAGGTTTCAAGTATAGAGCTAGTTCTTCGATACATTTTTTCGACTTTAAGTAGTCCGCTTGGAACTCTTTTGGTACGATTTTTGTATCAATTTGATCGGTATCTTTTGGAACTGCAGTTCCAACTAGTTGCAGAAGCGCGTAGTTTACAGGCAGGCATTCTATATCTATACTAATAGTAGTTTGATCGAACGGACATTGTTTACGGTGAAGATTTGAAAGACATGCTTTACAAGTTGTGTGGCCACAACCTAAACTTATAGGGCTACGAAGTGAAACGTCAAATTCTACACAACAAACTGGACATGATAGGAATTCTGTCCACTGGGGCGCCTGTATTGGCATTCTGAAATAGAAAATATTTTCAATAAAACACTAATACACAAAAATACAATTTTTATATAATTTACTTATTTTTTTCATGCACTATACATTTTTACGTTTTATTTTCGGTGCAACGTCAAATCATTTTGACAGTTCCTTGCGACTGTCCTCAATGACATTACACAAGTGCCACCTAGTCAAATATTCTAGAAAGATTTTAATAAACAAACTGATAAATACAATAATAGAAAAGAAAAACGTCAATTAACAAACAACATTGGATCTAAGTTCAACTAAGTGTCATATAAAAGATAATTTAATAAATTTACCTTAATTATTCCCCAACAATACATCACATCATGCAGCACAACATATGAACTTGACAATTATTTTAGATTGTGCTGACATCTACCTGAAAAAATATCATGCGTCATCATCCAGTGACTATAAAACAACTAATGCAGCATGTTATATCTTTAAAGGTGAATGATCTCGAATTGATCTCGAATAATCTCAGAATTATACATAAAACCAACTTACACAATATTTTTTCATAGATACTATGAAACTATAAATAAAGTCTTTCATCATAAACTTATAAAAATTGCATTTCTTTATATTAAATTCGATTTTTAAATATAATTTCAATAAATTCACTTTAATTTTTCTTTTCTATTTCTAAAGGAATGTTTATTTCATGTTATTTAAAAATGATTTTTTAAATTTTAAGATAAAATCTAGAAATTTTGTAATTTTTATTTTGTTTGTTAACCACTGATTTATATCCAGGAAATTCCGGTTAAACATGGAAAATTTTACATTTTATTCCATACCGCAGTGATAGATAGTGATAATCTTATCTAATTAATTTTTATTTTCTTTAAAAAGTAATATTAATGTGCACTTATTTCTTTTGTTCTTGTATAATGTTTTTGAAATTTTATTTTAAAATATTTATATTATTTATTTATTAGTAAATATTATTTGTAATGATGGTTTATTTTGAAATTCTATTATAATATCTGATAATATGTTTGATATTTAGACATAATATATAAATGACGCAATATGAAGTAAATATTTCAATAGAATAAGAAAATTAAAATAAAATAAGTTAGTAACAAATACTTTTGTAAATTTTTTATGCTTTTATTTCCACAGTTCTGTTATTTGCCTTGCATGTACTATAATTATAATTATATAATTAAGGCCCGGTCTTATAAAACTATTTAATCTTTGATTAAAATTTAGTAACCAACTAAACTAGTTTAACTGAAGATTTCAGTTTCATAAGCAACTTTTTTATTAAAACTTAAAATAATCTATGATTAAATTTTACTTAT
>NEEE01003689.1:91299-117843 GCA_002278615.1 Pogonus chalceus | reverse complement strand
AAAAAAAAGAATTCATTTTATTAGTAAAAAAAAAAAATGTTACATAAAAATAAAAAATAAACAAAAAATTACAGGTTGGATTTCAATGCAATCTCATTAATCATATTTCCCATGTCATTTTTATATTTCCATATAAATAAAAATTTTCGCATTATTTAATTCAATTATTGTCATATTAGCAGATAATTTTAAATTATAAGTACACGTGCATATAATATATAGTATATATTTATTTACATGACGCATAAAAATTGTATATGTATTTGTAATGGATTTCAATTATTTGTTAAATCATTTTTTACGACGAAATTACATACCCTGAAAATTATGTACTTTTCTAGCTAGTTTATCTAATTATATTTGTTTAAATAAATTATAAAGAGTCATATCTTGACTACAGTTAAGAATATAATAATTTATTATTATATTTTTGAGATGCACTAGCTTAGGTTTTCCATGACATTTAATAATTATTATCCTGCAATTTTTTAAAAAGAATATAAATAAGATAAACATGTGAAATCTCGATTTGGAATATATTCATTAGTTACAGTTCATAATTTTACATTTTAAGATATGTAGATAGTAGCTGCACGCGTAATATACACTGCGGAACTGCAGCACCCCCATTTCTACTGGATATTTTAAATAACATTTCATTTTTTTTATACTTATGCATTATATCAGTTATAATTAGTGGATATTTTTTAAAAGTTGTATGGTAGATAGAAATAACACTGTAACTCACGCAGTGCCGAGCTTAAAGTGCAAATATAAGATATTGTTTTTTTTTATTCAGCTTTATTAAAATTATATATAAAATGTTTTTTTTTTTTCTGTTTATATCATTTTAATTTAAGGCAATATTAAATTATAATTTATTAAAAACCAAATGAATCTATAATTATGCATTTTTGATCATTAAAATAATAATTAAGAAAATTATTTTTTATTTAATTGCAATAATTTGTTTTAATATACACAATTTTATTTTATTTGTTATATGTACATATGTATATATGTTTTTAGATTTAATAATATAAAAATATATATTAATTTATAATATAATTGTGTATTAATTATTGTTAATTATCTATGTTGCAATTTCCGTAAGTTATATAAAATAAAATAAATATAATTACGTTACATTTAAGTAACCCCAAATAAATAATGGAAAAACCTTCATTTGTTAAATAAACTGATATAATATTAATCTGTAAACGTTTAACACATATTATGTTGTAATATGTACATACATATATACACGCTATTTAAAAATTGTAAATACAACAATGATAACATATGATTAGTATAGAAACATAAACTAACTTAGAAAATATAATAAATAATATTTTAATGTTTTCTTGATTCGTATTTTTATAAAAATAATAGTCTATACAATTCGTTTTTTGTTTATTGCAGTTTTAATTAGTAGTCGATAGTATTTTATCATGCAATACAACTGTTTTCATTACTTAGGACGAAACCTTGAATTTTACAGCTCATCAAACAATGAAAATATATGTTTAATTCTTTTTATTTTGTAATAAGATAACAGTCACATATGTAATTTATGCAGACAGCCTAGATGTAATATGAAAATATAAATGTTAATTAATTTCATTTATTTATCTATATACAAAGAAAACTGGAAATTAATGTTAAAAAAATACATATTTTAAAGAATTTAAAATGTAAAATGTTTAAATAATGCATTTTTAATAAATAATTTAACAATTCTTGTAATTTACTGTCAAAACAACTATATTACCAACGTATAACGATTAAACTACAAATGCCAACATACAGTAATAAAAGCAATTTGAAAATTTTTCCCGTAGAAACTGTCAAAACACAATATTGCCAACTTAAAATTATATATTTCATTGTAACTTAATTTTATTTGAAACTAAGAATATACAGGTGTCCCAAAAAGATCAAGAATTATACGTTCGAAAATCGTCTTTACAAAGAATTATAAGGAAGGATTAGCATCTTAAATCTTACAAAATTCAGTTTCTGCAAGAATTAAAACCAACAGACTATCTTTAACGATTAAAATTTGCGATTAAAATATTCGAGAGGTTTTCAAACTTCAGAAATACCCCAACCCTTTTGGGACACTTTGTATAGAAATAAAACAAGCATTTATTGAGATTTCTTGACTAAATAACAATATTGCTAATGTAAAATGGTAGAAACAAATATATTGAAGAAGAAACAATTAAAAAAATTTTAAATATTTTGTCACCAATTACAGAACATATTTTAATAAAATTTTATCTGTGCAAATATTAGTAAAACATATTTATAATGTTTATAATTTAAAGATACTAATGGATTAATTATATATGAGTTTTCTTCAGAAATTTTTGTTTGAAATAAAAAAGATATATGTAGATAAAAAGCATTTATTGGAATAGTAAAAATTATTATTTATAAGTATTACAAATAAACTGTCAAAATGCAATGTTGTCAATTTATTTTTAAAATACACGAAATAATTTCTAAAAAATGCAATGCGAATAGCTATAATAGATGAAAAAAATAAATTTGCAAGTTTCAATTAATTTTTTATATACAAATATAAAAAAATATAATTTTGTTAATTAGCATTTTAAAATTGTTTTACATTAGACACTAATAATAAAGTATATTTCACTGTTCAGTTATATTTTTGGCCATTAACCTTTATAAAATACTTATTGTTTATATTTAGATTGATGTTAATCTATCTATATAATTTAAATTCGGCAAAATCAAATGTGTAGGATGGAACAAGTTAAAACCTTAACCGCAAGCTGAAGACAATAGTGACTAATAAAAGAAAAAAAGATTGATTTTCACTTGTATTTACCTGTCATATTTCGCTCAACTTGATTTATATTATGAAAGTTTAATAATACCTTAATAAGATTATAGTTAAAGCTTTTGAAATGTGATACCAATACAGTCAAAATTTTATTGTGCATATAATTAGCTTATGAGTTACTAAGAAATTCGACTATACGTCTTGCTGTGTCAGCAAAAATCATAAATGGATGTATTTTTTTGGATTAGTAATTGATCTTATAGACTTATGGTTGTTGATCAATCAATAAATGTATAAAATTTTCAAAAGCTAATGCAGTATTTATTGTTTTTTTTATGTTAATATGATAATTTGTTTTCCATGTAGTTTTATTATCTTGTTATTACTTGTGGTTAAATTAAATTCAACTATTTTAATTTTATTATTTGTTTTGTTTCAGGTATATTTATCACAATATGGATACTTATCATTAAACGCAAGTAATATCCGATCAGGTGCCTTAATTGATGAAAACTCAATGAAAAAAGCAGTTGCAGATTTTCAGGGATTCGCAGGTTTAGAACAAACAGGTATAAATAATTCATTATTATGCATATTTAAAAGTTATTTCTTGCATATATTTCATTTTATTTAAATGTGCGTGTATACAAATTACAATAAATTCGTTAAATTTCATAATTTAAGAAAACAAATAATTTTAAACCATGAAGACAATAATGAAATAATTTGGCAACAATATAATTATCTTTATTCCAGTGATAACCAATGTTTGAATAGAAATCAGGTGAAGGTTAACGTAAATTAAATACACAAAGTATTTTTATTTTACGAAACTTATTCTTTTCGTATTAAATAATGGTCAAATTGTGGTTTTTATTATTTATTGAATGCAAATTAATTATATTCAGTATTCACTATTATACATACATATAAACAACTATTCTAATATTGATAACGGGCAAAAAATTATGTTTGATAAAATATTTAGACTATTTTCGCGTAAATATAAAATACGGATGTATATTTTTTATATTTATAATAATTTAAATATTTTTAATTAATTTTTTTGGACACTGCTTTTAATTATATTTATTCCCGGATTAAACCAAAATCGTGTATCCGGATTTCAAATCATTAATTTAAAAACTCGTGAGCTGTGGTTTCATAACACTTCGATTACTACAAATGATATGATCATTATTTATTTATTGCTTTAATAAGCATGTAAATATGTAAATAATAATAAAAAATATATCTATTTACCATATTATACTGTTTAAAATACACATAAGAACATATACCTCAATAATTATAATTTATTTGGCATTCGTTTATAGTAAAAACAAAACAATAAAAAATGGAATATTTATAAATGATCCTTGTAAAATCATCCATCAAATGTGCTAAAACAAATGAAAATGAAACAATTGCAGCTATACCAAGCACTACTTTTTTATCTCTAACTAATTGAAATATATAATTATTAGTTGTTTAATTAAAATAAATTTTGTTTTAAGGTGTTCTTGACGAAGAGACAATAACAACAATGCAGTTACCCAGATGTGGTGTAAAAGATCAAGTTGGCTCAGCTAATGGCAGATCAAAACGATATGCTCTACAAGGTATTTATAAACAATTTCTGTTTGCTTATTTAACAATACGAATTGATTAAGCCGCTAGTATATTTGAATTTGTACAACATGAATATGTGCACAAAAAAAAACAGAAACTTTGTAATGAATGTATATAGTACAATATGTGACATTATATTAAAGAACTTTGAATGAAAATAAAAACATTAACGGTACTAAACTGGACCAATATATTGTTTGATTGTTTGAACAAAGAGGTCATATAAAAGTTTGCAGTATATTTATTTGGTGGACTATCAGCGGAGATGTGGTTCATTACCTTGCATGTGCATACAATATTATAGATAAATCGTTTGTATTCCTAACGGATTAATTGCCTACACATTTTTATTATTTTTTAATAATTAGATTTTTCTTCGAAATTAACTTCAATTACATGATTTTTTTTTTTAATATTATTTCCAATATAAAATATAAAACATTAATATTTATGGTTCATAAACTTTTTAATTACTTTGTTAAGTAATCAATTACAGAAAAATGCATGTAAATTTTATATTGAGATGCGCAAATAAAAACATAAATAAATCAATGTAAATACTAAAACAAAAATTAGTGTTGCATGAAATTCAGGTTAACAATCTGATAATTGTTAACATTAAATTATCATAATGTACTGTTATTAAATCAACTCTATTTGAATTTATTTCGAAATCTCAACATGTTTTCACAGGTTTACAATAAAATTGTGATTAGGATCATGACAAGTTATATATTTTATTTGACATTAATTTATATTGAATATAAATCAAATTAAATAATTTACGGATATGATTTTACATAAATTTTGCAATATAAAAACGATTAAAATGGGAGGAAATGTATGCAAAAACGGTTTTTGATTTAATTCTTAGTAATAGTTCAATTGTTTTGGGATTTTAGGTAGTAGATGGAAGGTCAAACATTTAACATATAAAATCTACAAATATCCAGCACGGTTAAATAAAGCTGAAGTAGATGCTGAAGTAAAACGGGCTTTTAATGTTTGGTCGAAATATACCGATTTATCATTTGAACAGAAAAAACAAGGACAAGTTCATATTGATATAGGATTTGAACAAGGTGAACATGGAGATGGTGATCCTTTTGATGGACCTGGAGGCACTTTGGCTCATGCTTATTTCCCGGTAATTACAAAAAAATATTTTTTTTCTTTAATTTCAAGTGTCTTTTATTTTTAGTTTGCACTTTTTTATTATTTCTTCTCAGTAAATGGTCTTTTATAACTTATCTTAATCTTTATATAATTTGTTATTCTCTTGTTTTTAATAATATTTATCCTCAATTACAAGGAAATCTTTTTTAAATAATTGTTATTTTTAGACTGCTTTTTTTGTGTTCTATTTTCCCAATAAATGATATCGTATAAATCTTATTTGTTATAAATGTTTTTTTGTTTTATGAACATTGGAATATTCAATATATTTGTTATTAATGGCTTTTTGATGTAGGTGTTTGGTGGTGACGCTCACTTTGACGCAGAAGAACGCTGGACAATCAATTCTTACAGAGGTACAAACTTGTTCCAAGTGGCCGCCCATGAATTTGGACATTCCTTGGGGCTTTCCCATTCTGACGTCAGAAGTGCATTAATGGCACCTTTCTACAGGGGTTACGAACCTGTATTTGAATTAGATGATGATGATATTCAAGGTATTCAGGTTAGTACAAAAAAATCACTTAGGAAAATTAATCAAAATAATAATTTTATCTATGATTTTAATAGGCTTTATATGGTAAAAAGACCAAAGGTAAATCTCCTGACGCAGGAGGTAGCGCTTCAACTGAACGGCCAAAAGAACCAGCTGATAATAAACTGCTTTGCAAAGATCCAAATTTTGATACAATATTTAACACTGCCGATGGTAGCACTTATTTATTTAAGGGAGATAAATATTGGAAATTAAATGAAGATAGTGTAGAACCCGGTTATCCCAAAAATATTAAAACTGGATGGCCAGGTTTACCCAGTAATATTGACGGTGCTTTTACGTACAAAAATGGAAAAACATACTTCTTCAAAGGAAAGCAATATTGGAGATATGTTGGAAGAAAAATGGACGGAAATTATCCTAAAGATATTTCAGAAGGTTTTACAGGTATTCCAGATAACATTGATGCTGTTATGGTATGGAGTGGAAATGGAAAAATTTACTTCTTCAAAGGTATAATTATTTTTTTATCAATTTTATGAACTGTTGTTTAATTAATAATTTCTAGGTTCTAAATTCTGGAGGTTTGATCCATCTCAACGTCCACCAGTTAAGAGTACATATCCAAAGTTATTATCTAACTGGGAAGGAGTTCCAGACAATTTAGATGCCGCATTCCAGTATACAAATGGTTACACATATTTCTTCAAAAATGGAGCATACTACAGATTTAATGATCGAGCTTTTGCTGTAAGTCTTATTATACTAGTTACGGCACGCTTATAGGCACGGCGGAACTGTAGCACCCTTTATTTTCACTCAATATTTTTTTACTTGTCAAATATATAGTCTTTTTGTTAAATATCAGTAACTATTCCTTAATTTATGACAACAATTTTTTATAGAACTGTACTATTTACAGTTCTAATGACGCAAAGTTTGGGTGTTGTCAAGCTGATATGGGCAGTTAATAAGCAGATATTTTACTTTTAGACATTTGTTATTACCTTTTTCATCTTCTTAACGCTTAGTTGATATATTTCTCAGTAATATGAAGTACGTCGCAACTTTATTCAAAAAATTATTTATGCAGTGAATGCAGGTTTTGTTTACATTAGTTAATCCTTGACAAAGCGTTCGTGCATAACAACGGCTTTTCCGGAACACAAAACGTTTCAGATCGTGAAGCTCTACTATGTAAATCTACAATGATTACGCAATTACATTGTTTCGTGGCGACGACTATATATTAATTTGTTTTGTTTTAAAAAATAATTTTAAGAGCTGCCACTGCTTATAACAACAAAAAAATTGAATTTTTGTAATAAAAATAACGTTTTTCAGGTGGAAAGAGTGTCACCAGCATTCCCGCGCTCAACGGCGTGGTGGTGGTTTGGTTGTCGCGATGCTCCAAAAGGCACAATAGGTAATTACATTGATAAAGCATCTGATCATCTGGAATACGACAATGTGGTGGAGAAAAGTAAACCAACAAGTCAATTAACGGACATTTATGATTATGATTCAAATTTAGGTGAGACGCTGATATTAATACCCATTAACTGGCTGCAAATAATATACATTTTACGATGATAAATGAACATTTTTTTTTTCTAAATTAAACATTTTACAATTCTTATCTAAATATATTCTATTTATTTAAGAACTGACTAAAGCGATTATCTAGTTATCTTATCGTTCATTTAATCACGTAAATATTAATAATTACAATTTCAGTATTAATTTCGCATTTTGAATGACATATATAAATATTTTGTAGTCAGACAAATGGGGAATACGGTCTCAGATACTAATAATATTTTATTTAAATGTATATAAAAATTCTATTTGCTTTGCAGCGTTAACATTAAACAAATAATTTGGGTTTTGGATATTATTATTAACTTAACAAGCACAATTATTAATTTACTAACTTAGTTTTAGCACAAAAGTAATTTTATAATAATTCTTTAATAAATCAAAAAAATAATAATGCACAGCGTAAAATATTAGATTGCACAGTATATTATTTAATTTAGTTTTTAAATAATAATTAAATTGCTTAATTCATTTATTAAAATTATAAATTGCACATTATTAGTTATTAGATATTATATCAGGTTTGTACTAGTTTAAAATACAATTACTTTTAATAATACAAATAATTCTAAATTTTTAAAACTGTGCTTTGTACAAAATTCAAAAAATTCATGATTAATAATATTCATAAATAAAATTGTGCGAGAATCGTTTTTCTTTTTTAAATTAAGAAAAACCCTAAATTATTTGTATAAATTGTAAATATAAAGATTTTCAGCGTTTAAGAGGGCATTTTTCTTCGCCACTTAAGTCGTCTACTGTACGTAAAAATATAAGCCATATAGCTTTTGGTATTAACAATACTGACACATGCATGCTAGATTATAAAAAACAAATACATATTAACAAAACAAATTAACAATAAAACTGAATATGGTGCGTTGTTACACGTTATGTATATTTTTTGATATCACATCATTCTACCATTTTCACATAAAATCATTAAAAAAACATGAAACGACACGATTTAGACTGCACACGATTGTTTTTGAAATCACTTTTGCACTGAAATATTAGCATTGTAGTATTATTTAATTCATATCTTACAAATTTGTTTATATTTAAAATATTTAAGTAAGACAAAAATATTTTGAAATGCACTAGCATTTGTGTCAAAATTTTCACATTTTTTGTGTAGTCGATAGTTCGCTTAAAGACATTTGCAGAACATAGCATGTTGTCCTGTTTTATATGTTTTTGTTGTAATTTTTGTTGCGTGAACGCTAATTTGATCGGCTAAATGTAATCGTAAACTGTGTACCTGTCTTCCAGACGAGCCAAATCGCAAGCGCAGATGGTCTTGGCACTGAGCAGCGACGTCTTTGTCTAAGTATGTGTCACTCATTCATCTGTCATTTCGCACCAATCATATTTTGTTTATTGTTTACGTCATGGATAAAAACAGACAGGTTCACTTGCCACCTTTTATTATTTACAGTGCTTTTAATATCTAGTTCAAACACGTTTCTATTGTCAATTTATTTAACAGTAGAATGTTAGATTCACTGTTAGTTTTAAATTTTGTTTGCACATAATTTAGCAGCATTTAAAAATTAAATTTTAAATTCATTTGTTTCTGTTAAATACTTCAAACGATTGTCGTTTGTTTTTAAATAATTGCTTTTAATAAAATAATTTGATGGTAAAGTACGAAAATATTTTAATTAAAATGAATCTGTTTGTATTTATTTGTGATAAACGTTAATCAATCAACATACAAAATCTTTAACTAAGTGCTAAAATATTTATTTAGTAAATAAATAAATATTTAAAAACATTTAAAATAATGATTTTGAATGTTTTGTTGTACAATATGTTAATTTTTGCTGAAGCGAATGACCTTTATTATTAAAAATAGGATTACGTAAAATTAAAATAATTAATAACAATTGTATATTTTGTAAATAATATTTAATATTCATAAAAAATATTTTTATGTAGTCCTATTAATTATTATTATTATTTTTTAATAAATGGTAATGAAGCTAATTTTTGCTTTGCCATATTCAGAAACTACAACTACAACTTAAACTAAAAAACAAAATTAAATGGGGCGGAAAAAATTTCTTTGATGCTTTAATACTACAACTATACATTTTTGGGATAGGTATTTAAAACTAAACTAATAAAACTTGCTACATTTTTTTTTTTTTTTTTTTTTTTTTTTTTTTTTTTTTTTTTTTTTTTCAATTAAAATAATAATCCGCCCCAAAAAGACAAAATAACAATTATATAAAATGACTAATGAATTTTCTCAATTTTACAAATTCAGAAGAAGATAACAACAAACAAACTGAAACAAAACCTGAAAATGATAGATTACTTCCACCAAAGGACAACGGAGCTTTCCAAAGTGTGTCGCCACTGTTCTCATTGATTTTAGTGACACTAGTGGCAAAATTTGTAATTGTATAACATCACTCTCTGCCTTATCGACATTTGTACATATAAACACTGCGCCAAATATTTCTCGATCAAAATTTATTACATTATCAAAATTTCGGTTTTTACCTCATACATTATAGCTTTAGTAAATTAGAATCGATGACAAATGACATTTTAAACAAAAAAAGACTAAATATTTGTATACGTACATTCTAGTTTTGTATAATAAGTGATATTTTGTGAGTTATTTAGTACTACTATTTATATTCTTGTCATATGTCATCGATTTTTGTTGTAAGTGAGTGAGAAAATGTGTGTGCGAATGTAGAAGAATGTTTATTATAAATTAAATTGCTTTTTAGCGATTTTGTGTGCACAGTTAAAGTACTTAAACCATTATTTTTATGTATTACTAATAAGTATAAGCAATAAAATGTGTTTTTTTTTTAAGTTTCTAAACATCTTATGTTAAACAAGTGATTTTTCTAATATTTTCTAGGAAAATATTTTACCTATTTTTGGGTTATTACAGATATTGCCTATTTATTTATCTTATTTTATTAGAATTATCACTTGGGTATAAATCATTTAACTGTGAATATATTATATATTTTGAAATAAAAATATAACAATTTAAATCTTTTAAATACTTTTTTTAAATTTTTTCTACCTCTCAAATGAATTAATTATTTTCATTTATTTCAATATTTTATGTTTTTATATAAATATTTTGTTAGCAAAGGACGCTCATAAAAAGCACTGCTCAACTACAGCACCCCCTATAGTCGATAATATTTAATATATGGTTTTTTGTTTATAAAAGTACATTATATAATCCTAAACTTTAATCTCAGTAATTATCTTCTAGTATATAAAGAAAATCTTCATATAAAACTGTACGTTTCACAGTTCCAGTGACGTAATGTTTAGCTGTTCTGCGCAGGCTTTTATAGTTCCGTTGAGTTTTTTTGTTTAAAATTTTATGAAGTTAACTTATTTGCTGCGTTTTAAATAAAATTAAAAATCGCATATTTGCTTATTTTAGCTACGAGTCGCCACTAGTTATTATATAGAAATTTTCGTAAAGTACTCAGGCATATTGAAAATATTGGAATTTAGCTTTGAATTAAATGTATTCAAGAACCTTTGTTTCAATTTATAAAATTGGTGAGGAACTAAAATTTTCATAATTCATTTAGTTTTGTTTAACAAAACAGCAAGTCACTTGTTAAAAAGCACAATATATTTATTTAATAACTACAGAATCGATTCTCTAATGTGTATTTAACCTTTTCATTTTAATGTATGCATGTTGTGACAAGTTTTATTTTCTGACTCAACAAGTAATATTATATTACATTCATAGAAATAAAATAAATATCACATATCTTAAAAAAATTAAATAATTTAAATTTTTAAATTTTTGTTTTATGATTTTTTTTTAATATCTAATTGATTGGAAATTTAATTTTAATACGCCATATTTTAATTTAAAAAATACATTAACTTCCGAATAGATAAAAATAAAAAAGTATTTATTTATTAAATTAAAATTGTTTTTAATAAAGTATGAGGAATTGATAATAAATTTTTTTATAAATATAAAATGATATAAAAAATGAATTATAGAGAAAATTATTTACATAAAATTTTGTTGTGAGACTTAGGGCGCCGTTAAAGGTGGTATAAAGTAAAAGCTGTAATAATTAATAAGTGGTGAAATATCATGGAGTGCGGTGAGCAGCAAAGGGAAAGGTGAAGTTAAGAGCTGATATCAACTTGTAGGAAATTGCAAACGCTCTAACGTAGTTTATATCATCCTTATGAACAAAATTATAGTTATATTTAACGAAATTTATATATAGTAAAACATATTTCTGCACCAAAATTTTCTATTTGCTTAATAATATAAAAAGCAATTAGAAATAAGTATAAATTGGATTGTTTGAAAAGAAAAGAAAACTGAGTTAAAAATTGTTTCTATTGTAATTTAATTCAAAAAGTACTTTTATTTAAAGTGTGTATATAGAATAAATATAAGTTTGTTTAAAATATGAAAGAATTATAGTACAAGAATATGGTTTATTTTGAAATATGAAGAGAAATCTAGTTATACAGTTCGAAGCGTAAAGAATCTTGTTAATATATCTCGTATCTAATTTTGTGGTCATGATTCATAAGGCACAACGCGTATTACAAACTGAATATCAAGATGAGTGTTGGTGCAGGAACTTGTGAAATGTAAATTGCCTTATTAAAAATTACTTAAGCTTGTCCTACTCTGACAGATATCTAAACAGACAGCTATTAGAAGATTGGCTGGTGTTCTTGCATAATATTAAATTAAGTCCCAGAGATGCCAAGGCGTCTCATTGATGGAGATAACTATTAGATATTATACTTTATGATCATTTATGCAATTAGTAGTATAGTTTTATGTAAATGATTTTAATGCTAAATAAGAAGGGAATCGAATGATTTATTTTGTTGTTTAACATATTTTGATAAAATAATGATACTGTTTACACCATTCTAATTAAGTTTTTGTTCATGTATTCAAAATAAAGATTGGTGCCCGTGGTGTGTGCAACGTGCCGCGCCTCGTAGCAAAATGGGTAAGCGATCGCCCGGGCTACCATTCCACACGACGTTACTTGAAGTGATATGATGGCACGCGACGCCACGCGACGCCATGCTACAATCGCGCGCTGCTGTCACGTGTGATAAAGACTGAGGAGCGTGCAATACACGTTATCAGCAGCGCCACGCGCGCCAACGGCCACCCCCGCAAACAGCGTTACGTGAACACACCACGAGCTGCAGGCTTGCAGAAGCAGCAGTAATACCAGATCTGGTTGAGACTGTGACTGGGTCACATCATACGAAACCCCCTAAATTAAATGTTTTAAGATGATTTACCTATATCCTTGTTTTTAGAGAAATATAGTAAAGTAATGATAGATTGGTAACTGTTGTACTTAGAACGTATGGAGGAAACATTGTCTATTTTATGTATGGTATAAAGGAGATTGGAGAGCGAGAGTAGTAAATGTGTAGGGTTGCTGCGTCGATTGATTGGCGGCGGTGGTGGGGCGGTGGCAATGGTGGCGGTGGCGTCGATGTAGAGGCTGTGTGAGGGCGGGGGCCTTCTCTGGTTCTAGTTCTATCTTTGTTGCACGCTGTATATCGATCGGGGTGGGCGCCTGCGCTTTAATTTTCGGTCGGTATGGCGTCGGTGCGGCAGTGTCGAGCGAGAGACCGGCGGTACAGCTCGCGCCCGGGCGGGGAGGCCAGCAAGCGACACCAAAAATAACAGAAAAAAAGCTAGGAGGAGAGGCGTGCGGTGGTGCGGCAGGAGCAGGAGAGAGAGCGCGCCCGTGTGTCCGTGCCGTGTGCGCCGAGCGCCGAGCGTCGAGACCACCAGACTTGCACGCCAAGATGGCGGCCGTTTGCTGGAATGTGTTGTTCGCGGCGTAGACGTGGAGCGCGTGCAGCGAAGCGTCCAGCGTTCCGTGTGTGAGTGTGAAATGTGATGTGCGGTGCGGTGGTGCGCGAGTATGCAGCATGAACAGTGGCCGGCGGCTTCAGGCAGCGGCGGCCGGAGCGACAACGGAAGCAGCAGCACGACCGACACGTTCGCCGACCACGACCACAAGCAGCAAATACTGCAGCAGCAACAGCAACAACAGCAGCAGACGTCCGTCGACATCAACGCTGCGGCGGCGCCTATACGACAAATACAACACATCCTCGGTGGTGCTCTTTTACGCGGTGGTTGCGAGTGGTTGGCTCGCGTTCCCCGGCACCACCGACACAGCAACCGCCTTCACCGTCATCGACATCGTCAGCGGCGGCGGTATCAAGGAACGGCGAAAACGGTGCCCATTCTATTCATTACCAATCGAAGAACACCAACGTCGTACATCATCCACAAGCAGCAGCCGAAGAGGGGGAGGTGCTGTGGTGGCGGCGGCTGTACTACTGGCCCGAACGTTTAGTGAATTTTTGGTTAGTTTGGTGGACGCCGGTATCAGCCACAAAAACAACAACAACAACAAAAACAACCAAAACCGTTACAGTAAAAGCAGTAAATACAAAAAGCGGGCGGCGGAGGCATCGGCAACGGCCCTCCGACACCACCTCCGATCCCTTCGACGGCGCGGCTGCGGCGGTTCAACAACAACAAGGTGTTGTCTGGCGGCGGTGCGGCTGTCCGGCCGCCAGCAGCAATGCGCCCGGACCCCGTAGCTGCTGCAGTTGGAGCCGCGCCCCGCCCCGCAGAATGCACCGGGCCCCGGCCTCGGCCCCGTCGGCGCTCCTGATGGCCACAGCCACCGCCGCTCTGCTGGTGGCGCGCGTGCACTCGCAGTCCTCCGCGATCGAGTCGATCAACCCGTGGTTGTCCGCGTGCGACCTTGTACAACCGGGTATCACCGACGATCTACAAGGCGCCTGTTCCGCAACCACCGGAACCATGCCGATGCCGCTCATACAGGGCCCCGGACCGCCAAAGCGACCGGCTGACACGTGCCCGCCCCCCTGTAACCACAACCACCAATTCGCCGCCAATTCCCAAACATCTCAAAAACAGCAGCAGCATTCAAAGTCGTCGTCATCGTCAAAGTCATTATCATCATATGCATCTGCATCATCCTCATCAAACAGTCGATCATCCGCATCATCCTCCTCTTCCCGCCACCAACAAAACAAAGATGACAACAGCAACACAACAAACCAGTGCCTTTATTACTTGGAAGAATCGCACAAAGACGAGGTGTGTGCTGGCGATAAGTCCGCCGACTACCGTCTCCAGCGGATTAGAGATTTGCGGCTGCGCCACTGCTGCGAACACGCGGTCGTCACGGCGTTGCGACCGCGCGACCGCCACGCCGTGTTGGCGGGGGGCGCCCAATGCAGAAACCACTTGGATGCCTTGCTGGAGATCGACGCTCTGGCCGCTCGCATCTCCTGCGAGTTCACCGAGGTGCTTACGCGCTACGACTGCGGACAAACGTACTCTATCGTCTACCACTGCGACGATTGCAAGGTTAGTCAACATCATCATCATCTTCTTCATATCTTTTCACATCTCATAACATAACCTAAACCTACCTCATACACCAGCGACGACCCTAACCTCAACCAGTAAACAATTACTTAAACTGAATTATTGTTGAATAAATTACGAATATCTTTCTGTTTATAAAAGTTTTCAATGTTATAATCGCTACCCCCTTATTAGATGACTAATTATGAAACAATTACAGGTTTATTAGCATATTCAGCATTAATATATAAAATTTGAAGCAGCAATTAATGAATAACGCATAACGCACAGCAACAATCGTTATGGCAATTAAAACTATATGTGATTTGACCGGAAGCGATTGCGTCTACCGGCAATTTGTCAACGGTTCCCTAAGGGAACATTCAACGTCGCCCGATTGCCAACTTGCGTCCCCAGAACGGGCTGTGGCATGCAAACAGAAATCGAATCACTGCCATAGACACCTACCTATACATGTTACTTTATCGAATTTGCAATGTTGTCTACATTCACTATTTCATTCAACCACAAATCACCAATGCGTTGACAATAAAACAAGTTAATTGTAATTATTCTGAGTACCGAGTGCTAGTTCAGCAATATAAATATTGATAAATAAATTATTATTATTATTATTATTATTATTCTAAATTTTTATTTATATTAATTTGCCAAATCATTAATAGTTTCAATTTAACATAAGTACTGAAAACAAATGTAGGAATTTTCATCATTCTCTCAGTTTCGATTTGACAATCAAGATCGTTTAAGTAAGTGACAGAGGTAGGGTAGTCGAATTAATTTCAGTAATAAATAACTATTTAATGGCTATCGATAGAGATCTCACTTCAAACGTAATCTTGCTTCTTCTTTATAGGTATTTTAAAAGTTATTGATTCATAAAACGAGTTTCTTAACAAAGACTCCATTTTACTATCCACTTGATTTGTTTTCATAGCAAATTTTTATAATTTTAAAGTTTGATTTCAAATTATATATTAACTTTAAAGTAGTAAATCTTTCGATAAATATTTTAAAAACTTGATTTATTATATTAAAATTAATAAAATAATAATGATGAGAATAAAATAAAAGGTAAAAAATATAATTTATATATAAAAATAACAAAATATGTTATAGTATTAAACTGTAAAAAAACAAAAGACAGATAAAAAAAAAATGGTTACCGTCAAAGCCTGCTTAAAATGTATAGGTAGCAACGCAAGAAAAATGACTGTCTACCAGTTATAAAAGCAAAAATGATGTTTGACGTTTTAACGGCAGTCATGATAATCGATGCTTGTGAATAAATAATGAAAATCCATTAGTTATAAAATTGTTGTTTCAAGTATCATAAAAATTAAATGCTCCCGTAAAACTATAACAAATATATTGGCAAACGATTATATAAAAATAAAGATTTGGAAATGAGCCAACGTCATATATGACACCATTCATTGCAAGTTTATACGTCGGTTTGAATTAATTTTCATTAAAATTTACGAAACACGTGTGAGCTTCAATCGTCCTCTTTAGTAATGTAAATAATAAAAATGTACAGGGTTAAAGTTTTTCATGGGAATAGTCCGAGAGGAACGTGCAGCGACTGGTTTGGACCAAGGGTATGGGTCTTGGATCCGAGAGTTATTACGATATTGACTATTCAGATGGAAACATCCGTCTTGGTTCGCTTTCATCAAATATGTTATAGCGGGTGTTCCAGCCTATTTATCATATAAAAAGCCTGACTTACACTCTAACAATTTTTGCATACATATGTATATATGCGAGCATTGTACTTGCATCTCACCTCGTTTACCCTTGTATAAAAAGTTGTGATTTTTTTTTAAATTGCCAATTCGATTTTTTTATATTCTATGAAAAGTGCTATTCCCATACACAATTTTGAACAATGTTTTATTTATTTTTGAAGTAAAATAATTTGTGAATATTATCCAAAACAAGGGACTCTAATTAAAAAATTGTACTTTTTGTTTTAAAATGAAACTAATTTTGACTTGCAGTTTAAATAACCGAATGGATTTATATTATTGAGTTTCCCTTATAACTGATTTTGATTATTCACATCACAGTTTGATTAATGATACAACGTGTGTGATATAATTAATTAAACAAATCAAAACTTTCTGTGATGTGTTTTATACTTTGAACCATTTGGGAGCTTTAACATTTATAAAAATTAGAGAAAAATTTTGCCTAAAAGTATTCTGGATTATTTGTTTAGGTTGAGTTTGAACTACTTTATTTAATCCTAAAATTAACATGGTTTCTATAACAGTAGAGATTTTTGATTTAAATTTTTATTTCTATGGATGATTATTCATTTGTATTATTTTAGAATTGTCAGAATATTTTGATCAATTAAAACATAACCTACATATAAAATCATTTCAATGAACTAGTTAAACTATCCTCAAATTTAAAGTAGGATAGCTTTTCTGAACAGTGTTTAAACATTGTTCCCATGCCTAATTATGTCCATAACCCTACTTTTGATGGGATGTAGACTAGAAAATTCATTGCTAGCTGCTGTATGACACGCGAGCAACGCGGGTACCATGGAATCTGACTTTCCAGAGCTTCAAGCATGCGGTGTATGTGCGGCATTAGACGAGCGGACGCGTTGTGTTTCATTCACATGTGATAAACTTCACTTTTAATAACCTGTCGCATCGTAACTCATCACGGAAATTTCGCGGGAATTTACTCGGATATACTGTGTTGCATGGACTCATGCAATGGGATTATAATTAACTATTGTAATGTAGATGTAGGTACCAACATTATACGCAAAATACATATGTTTGGTATTTAAAACATACAATCGAAATCACTACTGGATATAATTTACAAATGCTTAATGTAGTCACAAATGAATTATTGTGTAAGTAATAGCAATGCATACTGGGTTTTAACGCTAGTACGAATAAAAATGAATTCCATTGTCATTACTTTTCATTTTACATTAATATTGAAATAGTTATTTGTGTATTAAGAGCGCGAAGTGGGACATTGTCGATTGCGCGGCATTCTCTCGAAATCGACAATGTCCATTTGCGCTCGAAACACACACAAGATTTTTTCTACAGTCGCCACAATGAGTTATCCACAATAACAAAAAATAATAAGTTTTACATAGCAGGAAATTTTGTTAGGTTATGTAATGTACCGACAGAGCAACCATATGTCAGATTGACTTGTAAAGGTAATATACGTGTAAGTGACGTCAGCGAGCATTTTTTGCGCTGATAAAAGAGAGCGCAAAATACCTACTGTATAGCGACTGTAGAAAAATGATAATTTATACTGTAGAGATTTATATATAGGCACTTCCGAGCAGCAGCACAATCTGCTTTCAATTGATATTAACAATATCAAGCAATCTAACAAGTTTTATGTTGTAAATTATTTCTTAACACTTGCACATGTATGATTCTTAAATTTAATATCAGTTACCATTTCGAGGTTCATGAAAGAATTACAAAAATTCATGTATGGAACTGTTAGCTTTGCAGTTCATAGATGTGGTGCTTGGATGTTAAGCGCATGCGTATATACAATACACTCTAAGTTTTAATTAAGTTTATTTCCCTTTTAAAACAAGAGATCTTTTTTTTTTTTGGTATGATGGAACACTAATTTAGCTACAAGCAGCTACAAGTGTAGAATAACGATTTTTTTTATTTTATAGTAATTTTTCTATTTGATTTAAAAATGTGTTTTTTGTTGAAAAATATAACCTACTATTTTTCGAATTTGTTTTCTAGCTAAATATAATTTGCAATAGTATTAAATTGAGAAGAGATTTCTTTAATTTCAAATGAAATTATGTCTGTAAATGAAAAATAATAGAAATAATTGATTGATACTGTCAAAATTTTGAAATTATAAAGGTTTTTAGGTAATTGTAAACTTTTCATTAATATGCATACAAATAAGTATCTTCTTTGTAAATGAAAATAAACAATAGTTTTTATTACTTTGGGATTTTATTAAAAATAGTCAAAAAAAATTGTGCATTTAGTAACTTAAAATTCTATTTTGTAATATATCTAATATAAAATATTAAATTTACGTAAAATTGCTCACGTTTAAATTTGATTTATGTGTTATTATTACACAAACATGAACGCAACTAACATATTTAACAAAAGATGAAAATCTCCATAATTAACATACTTGGTTCGAAGCAACCCTAAGTTGAACTAAAAACTACTGCATGAACATTCTTCTTCTGAGATAGAACGAAGCGAAACTACCATAATTCATTCGAAATGAACATTTGTAAAAAGGAATCTCTAGCAGCTGAATTCACAAATTCACTCTTTTCCATGGAAGCAATGCTTCATCCGCTGAGATTCAAGCCAAGAACAAAATATTATCCTTTTGCGATGTAAATTTTGTGGTGTCGTAAAAGACGAACTGTTCACCTGCTGAGAATACCGTGATTCGACGCTCTATTGGAGTAATTGGTGATCAAAGCGATGTATTTTATACGAGCCAATAACTCAAAGTAAGTTATCCAGAAGGACTAAAAATCATATTAACGAGTTTTTCTAAAACCATTCATTCATTTTATATAATCTATTAAAATTTTTAACAACTTTTAGTCATGTAAATAAATATTCTCACAAAATTTATATAATCATTTCATTTCAAATAGCTTGTCATGATAATGTTATTAATTGTCTTTAACAAGCATCTTTATGTCTATTAACTTGTCAATCTTTTCAACAAGAAAAGTTTATTAAAGTAAACTAATTATAAAGTTTATGTAATTAGTTTAAATTGTTCAAATATATTAATTGGTTCTAATAATAAATTTTAATAAGTAAAATAAATAGTTTCATTTTATAATAATAAAAATTTTATAGGTTAAAAGTAATAAAATGTTCCGAATCAAAACTATAAAGTTATATGAATATTTATGATAATAAAAATAAAAAAATGTAATGAATTAATATGATAAAATAGTTGAACGAAAAACGTGTTGCTTAAATGAAACGTGACTGATATAGAATATATTTTGTCACATAAAACAATAGAACATTTTATATAAGTAGCATTGCAATTAAAATAAATGGAAATATGTTTGACTAATATACCCTTAGAGGAGAAAGAGTAGAAATAGAAGAAAAAATGATAAGAAATAAGCCGTCTTTAAAGCAACGCCTGGAGCAGTGTAGATCTCACAAACGCCACGCGTTCGTTCTTCGTTTATCATTCTCGTGTCTCGACCCGTGCAGCCTCTCAAAAACCCAGTTCACACAGCCACAGTAAAGCAGAATAGCGTTGAGATGAACAGATGAAAACAGCGCCAGATCTTACAAGTACAGAACGGAATTCCTTAATTTATTTACGTACATGGAATCATTGTGATTTTTAACTAAAGGGTATAGATTCCTTTTAGGAATCCTGCTTCGGCTGTAAGTAGTATAACAACGCGCTGACGCTGACTGTAAGTAGTATGGGCGGGCAGCCGCAGGCCCTCTAGTAGTGGGGATTTCGCATGGCCTTGGCGATAGTTCCCGAGTACCGCCGAAGTGGAACCAGCGCGAATCTTTCGTTGCGCGGGCGAAACACGTGGTGCGATATACACCGCACTCCTCCTGCCTCGTAAATCGATATCGACGGACTCAGAACGGGATACAGAACGCAGAATTCTGGATACGGGAATGGCCTGCTGCTTTTCGTACTTCTTTTGACTCTGGACTTTACATTTAAATATTAGCGGACATGGTTTACCAACTATCTTTAAAATATATTTGCGAAAATACATAAATCATACAAATTTTCTTAGAATTAATTTATTTCTCATTTATCTGTTAATTGTTTCACAATAATAAATAGAGAAAAAAATTGTAAGGCTTTCGAACTAAATAAATTTATCGCCTATTTGCAAAAAAAAAAGAAACTAACTTATAAACGATTTAAAAATAAAATAAACGTAAATTTTAAATCAAATTATCTATGAAACTGGCTTCATTTTAAATGAATAAAATCTTAATTTTATAATTATTTAATGAGTAAAGCAAAAATTCAGTGGTTTTTATTAACATCTGAAGCAGCTTTTTAAAGATTTAGGTAAAAAGTTTTATTATCATCTATTGCAAATGGATTTCAGAAGCCTATTAAAAATATTTTGATTCTATAATATTAATAAATAAAATTGCTTTTAGAAATAATAAAGCCTGGCTAATTTAAAAGAAATAATAATTAATATTTAAATAGTGAAATGAAAATAAAAACTGTAGTTTCTTGTAAAATATGATTAAAGAATTTTTAGTGCAGTGTAAATCAAGCTTCGATACTCAACCGTTGTACCTTTCCGTCACTTTTAAATGAAGTATTTTATTAGTAAATTAGAATTTCCAAGTGGTTTTCAAAGTTTGCAATACACAGTACGACACGGGGGAGTGGTAATATCAACACTGAGACACGAACAGGAAATTCATCATAAATCACTTTGCCACGATATATTTTGAGAGTTTTTATTGTGGAATATGATATTCGATGAAAATGAAACTCGAGATTTATTTTTCATTTTGCGGAATGAATCGCGACAGAAATTAAATTCATTCATAATTTCTTTTTTGGAAAAAGAGAAATTATATTATTTTTATTTGCATGCATTTTGATAAATTGTTTTTTATTTGTAATGTCAATAAATAATTCCTTTTTCTTTAAAAGTTCATTTTATTTGAATTAAATTTAATGGTAATTTCTTGTGAAATTTGAACTACAAGTAATAGGGCGGCAAAATTTATGGCTTTTTGGTGGGCGGTTTTAATCCACAGTTGTATTATAACGAAACATTACCATATTAACATTCACGGTCACTAAATCCATAATTATAATTAATTAATGCTACAAAATTGAACCGTTCTGTTAATATGAATATTTAAGGCAATAGTCTAAAGATCCCAGGGATTTAGGATATTATTTCATTACTCAAATGGAACTAAGTTAAATATTTATAACAAAATTAAGGTTAAGTTTTCTTTTAAAACGATTATATAAATATAGCAAATCAGAAAGGAAAATAACAGCGTCGAATTTTATACGATGATGCTGACTGATAATGTCAAAATCTCCGCATAAACTGGATAACAAATATAGGGCAGTACATAGGTCTATTAGGGCGGACAATAGAGAACAGAAGGGCGGTTAAACAGCTCTACCAACTTAGTTAAGTGTTACCAACTGCGCCGACAAAATTAACCCATGCATTTTGCATGAAACAGCTGCGAGATTCACACTTATCACTTTCCGTTTCGTTTTCAAATTGTTACATTTTTCATGTGGCCGTCGTAAACGCTCATTACTCAGTGTTGCCAACTGAATGTTCGTTAAAGATACCGTGATATTTCCCTAGTGATTTTGTTATATCTATAGTCAATTTGTTTCCGTTTTAAATTGTAACAGTTGAATTCCATTTTATGAGGTGACGTTAGCGGTATTACATTCGCAAGAGTTAAATTAAAATTACGTTACATTTTATGATATAACCATTTATTCGGAATTTTAATATTGTATATACATTCTTACAAAATATTTAACTTATTCCACGCAAATAAATAAATATTTACTAAGTTAATTAAAGAATTGTTTATTTAAAATTTATATTTTCCTTGTCACAGTAAATAAGTACATTTTCAAGTTGGAAATTTTCTTGTTTTCTGAACTGTTGAAGTTAACAATTCAAAATAGTGTTTAAATTTTCGTCAGATAAAGTTTACTTCTTCACGAAAACAATTTCAGAGTGTTGAATTTTTGATATAATTACATTAGAAACATTCGCTTTAGCAAAACTTGTTTCCAGTATTTTATTATTTGATATTTAGGCACCAATCAAAGTTTCTACAGATTATGAAGTTATTTATTTTGTAAACTTTTATTTTTCTTATAATTTTATTTCACTAAATACGAACAAAACATTATTTTTTCTAAAGTTTTTATCAAATAACTTTTAAGAAACTCTTTATTTTCTATTTATTAATGTTAAAACTAATCGAAAAATATTAATTCTAAATAGAACAAGGCATTAAAAATTAGCAAAACAGTTCAGAAACTATAAAAACGCCATTTGAAAAATGAATTTAAGTATAAAATTTTGGAAAAAAACAAAAATAATTAAAATAACAGTAATAATTTAAAATGGTTCCCTAAAATGTCTTTAAAAATCGGCTCATATCAAATAAAAACAGGTTAAATAACAAATATTTTAAATTTAAATACCGGTTCAGAATAAGAATAACTTTAGTTTTATGGTATATTTTTTTTACAAAAAATGTTAGAGAAGCAAAGCTGCGATTAAGTATTTTGTAAGGTTTTAATAAAACTGCGATTAAGTATTTTGCAAGATTTTAATAAAACTGCATTTAGTACTTTCATTTGTTTCATTTTAATTACTTATTTGATTAACAAATTACAGATTTAGAAGTTTTGTTTATAAAACAATTGTTAGAAAATTATTAAAAAATTGCGATACAAATTAAACTTGTTGCAAACAAAATAAATGACTAAAAATGATGACTTTAATTCAAAATAAAATCGATTTTAGTGTCTGTCAATTGAAGATCATAGTTTTAATTTTTTTCTAAAATTGTTGTAAATACGTAAGTATTTTGAAGCATTTTATTGAAGCTATATCTAGTATTTTGAATTCTTCTTTTTCTTTCTCAGTGATTATTCAATTTGTTTTATTTTAATAAATTATTTGTTTAAAATATTTATGTACAGTACCTATTTTTGAAGTTATAGTTTGAATATTTAAATTTTTTGTATTTTTTTTATTACTTTGATTACTTGAATCGTTAATTGAAATATTATAACAGCTTCAGGGGTAGGAAATTTGCATTTTATTGAAAACACAATCGATAAAATAAAGTATTACAAATAAAAATATAAAAATTAAAGTTAGACATTTTCAACCGTTTTATATTTTACCAAAATAAGAATCCAAAATTTACATCCATGGTAACTAAAGAATAGTTTATTTATAATTCCCGAAAAGCATTCATGGGATGTATTGGGAAGAAAAATGGCAATAAGAAAGAATTATAATAATCTAGCCCTGAAAAGTGAGTTACAAAATAAAATTGATGTCTTTTTTAAGTAGTACTTGTGTTATCTAGTAAATTTAAGGCCATTCGGAATCAAAATAGCCTATCTACAAAATACTAATTTTGAAAATTGTTTTATTTATGTTCTGTAATATCAGTTTTCTCGACTTTAAGTGTGAGATCGACTTTCGACAATTTTTGAGAAAAGATTGTTCGACTTTCAATGTGAGAAATTATAAATGTTTTGGGGGTTTAAGAAATTTGTATGTAAAAAAATTGCTTAAAAATGATTATTATTAAATTAATTGCAAAAAGGAAGTAAAATATACAAAAAAAAAAGATTTATTCATTATAGAAAAAAAAATATAATTATTAAATAAAACAGAAAATACTAGGATGAGGTGTGATTTACAGTAAAGAGTAGGTAGAATGTTTGGTTAATATTTGAGGTTTGAAGGAACAGTTACCAAAAGACAAGTAGTTTCTATGCGTTTATAGTGAGAGTGCCTGTACATTTCTGTTTGCGGTTTAAAGAAGTTGCTGGTCAAAGCTGACCTCTGTAGAAGCCATAACACGGGCACAGCCCTCTAGATACGATACAGTTTATGTTGGAATGTCAAAGTTCAAGTTACGCGGTTACTAGCGGTCAACGACTAACGGTATTTTGGAACAGATTTTCAATATAATTTAAAATGCAAGATGAGGGTTTCTATGAATTGTGTATTAGAAACTTATGTTTAATACAAATATTTCAATTTTCATTTTATAAAACTTTTAACGATTTCAAATTTAACACAATACACAAAATAACATACGCTTGCATTTACTCATATTTTTAAATTGATTATAGGTTATAAATGTTATGCAATTTTGTTGTTGTTTTACATACATTTTTTATGTACAATCATATTTTTTATAGGTTCAATTAGATTTATAATGCAATATACAAACATCGAGTATATTAATTAAATTAACGATATTTTAAAATTTATTTGCAGCCATTGGTAGTAAATTAATATTTTTATTGCTTTTTGTTGTCGGGTGACGATATTGGATTCTGTTGTTTTGTTTTTATGTAAAATGCAACTTAAATAAATGTCATTATATAGAAAAACATTAATTGAAACATAGCATTTATAATTATTTTAATTTTATGATAAACATAAACAAATAATACCAAAGTTAATAACATATTTTGAAGTAACAATAAAATGTACTTTAAAAACTATAAATGAATAAATAAAAAAACTTAAAAATGTGATTTTTTTATAATGTGTGAATTGTGAACTAAATATTCCTGTAAAACATTTAAGTTGGCAAAATGGAAATACTCTGAAATGACATCTAATTATTGTTTTATTTATGAAATATTTTTACTCAAAGTCAAAGGTTATGTTCTAAATTTGAAATAATAATCAATTTTTACAAGAATTTATTTAAATTAGGTTTAATATCTTAGCAATACTTAATGTTTAAAAGAAAACAAAATTGAAGATTGAATTGTTTTATAATTCTTATTTTGATGGCTAGAAAGATTGTAAAAGTTAAACCGTTTTAGATCGCAGGGCAGTACCATGTAAAGGTAGAATGATTACACAATTACATTGTTTCGTGGCGACGTCTATATATTTTGCAACAAATACAATATTCAGTTTATATCTTCCTAATATCCAAATTATTTATACAGTTTTCGAACACCATAAACAACAAAAAATGGAGAAAAAGTGCAACAGTCAAATTTATTGATAAATTTTGATTTAGTTTAGTATTATCGTCAATAAATTGATAAATTGAACAGTTTTGATTTAAATTTTTGTAATTTTTGTAGCAAATTAAATCAATTTAAAAGCATTAAATTAAATTATCTAAATACAAAACATGTGATTAACCATTTTTTATACCCTTTAATGATACAAAAAAATTTCATGAAATTTTATTCTAATGAATAAAAAGTTTAATTTTATTATAAAATAAAATAAAAAAAGTGATAGTTGCTTTATATAATAAACAAAATACAAAATGGAATTGAGAAATTATATAGAGATAAACTTTAGTTTGGAATTATTCTTTAAAAACGGCAACACAGATATTGGATTTAATCTAAGTTATAAAAATAATATACAATGAGCCATAATTTTTAGATAGTAGACAATAAATTAATTTTCTTAATATTGTTAAATTTACTATATTAAATTATATTTAATAATATTGTATATCTGAACATACAAGATTAACAGTTATATTAATTTTAAATTACAAAATAAATAAATAATAAATATAAAGTTCAAAATATGACATTAAAATATTATTT
>NEEE01003689.1:79437-90819 GCA_002278615.1 Pogonus chalceus | reverse complement strand
AAATAAAAGTTAATTGGATAAAACGTAGAATTTTGAAAATATTTAAAACTTAAAGTATTGTTTCAAAAGATTGGTTAAAATAGTTGAAAACTAGTAAAATAACTTACCTTTTCACTTTTCAAAGGCCTGTTCACAATATAATTAACACGAAATATACTTAAATACTAAATTAATAAACATTTCAATAATTAAATACTTATTCACTAAACAATAGTGATTTCATATCGTATGTATTATAAAATTAGTATTTTTTCTTATTCAATAGCCACTGATAAGTATAGAATTGAATTTGACAGAGTATTTAGTAAAATGAATGTATGTATGTGTGCGCATAGTTGAATAATCATAGAACAATTAATATATGTAAGAAAATGGTGCATCCAGATATTAGAAGCATCTGGACGATTAATAAATAACGCGTAAAGCTTTAAAGCAATAGAGATTTGTCAACACTGTCGTTTAATGTGACCGTAATTTACCTCTACGAGTTTTAATTAGGGCAATATAATATTACGGGGTACGATCAACTGGAGGAGTGAGCCTCTTGTGGAGAAAGCCTCATAATATTTTCGCATTTTCGCGCCCCGTTTTTGTCCCCTTCGACCAGTCGTTTGTTCAGTCGTTCGCGCTGTGTTGCTGCGTTGACATCCTAGT
This sequence comes from Pogonus chalceus, assembly GCA_002278615.1. Classification (NCBI taxonomy): domain Eukaryota; kingdom Metazoa; phylum Arthropoda; class Insecta; order Coleoptera; family Carabidae; genus Pogonus; species Pogonus chalceus. The sequence continues at coordinate 90,165 of NEEE01003689.1, read as the reverse complement.
CGATTCGCATTTTAAAAGGCGATTTATTTTTTAAGATCATCATGGGGGAAATTTATTTTTATATTTGAATTAAATAAGAATTGCTTTAATACTAACGGTGTGATTTACTTGATTTGTAAGTGGTTATAAACACTCCTGACATGTATTTACTTATAATAAAATGTTTTATTTACTCTTGTTATATGGGACGACACATCATTTCATTTTCTGTATTTTATTGAAACTTTATAACCACTTAAATTTAGAATTAATTAATATTATAATAGTTTTAATGAAATAATTACATACTTTGCATGTTTTCAAAATGTAATAAAATTAATAAAATGTTACTATTAATATATTATTTTGCTTTTATTTTATTTTGTAATATTTTTCCTTACTGTTTAAAAATATGAAGCATTTGATCCAAGAAGTATTGGTAGTTATTTTTTTGGAAATAATATATTTAATTTCTTGTTTTGTAATTTAAATTTAAATAAAGTATTTTATATTTCTGTTGTTTGTTCAACATGTTTCGAATAACCTCCTTAAGGCGGACAATTGCTGGTATTGCATTAGTTATTGAATTGATTTCGTACTTAGCATTTGGTGAAAAATATTTTAATTAATTGCAAGTAATGCCTGTATATCTATCTGTCTTTAAGTTATTTAAATTGAAGTTTAAGAAAATGATGGAAGCAGAGGCGCATTATGACTGCAAGGGGCCTTGAGCCAGTGTGAGTTCAGGGGCCTCAATATTAATAGAACTTAAAAATTACTCTATCTAATATTGTGCACTCAAAATTTCACAAGCAAACGAAAATGTTTTCTTCATGTTTAAAATTAATACCCGCAAAAAAAATCCCTCTCTTCATGCTATATAGAAAGAACTTTGGGGCTCTTGTAATAAAAAAGCCCTGGATATTTGTCCTTTTTATTCCCAAGATAACGCTTCTCGGATTGGAAATATCAAAACAATATATCATCAGTTTTAGTCAAGACATTGCAAATTAGTTAAATAATATACAGATTTATCATAAAATTAAAAAAAAAAACTCATATTTTGTACATACATAAGTCAAAACTTATTTTATGACAATTATTAAGAATTTTCAATTACTGAAACAATTTTAATAACGACAAAAGGCATCAAAATATTTTTTAATAATTTATTTTATTCTAACAACTTTTTTTCAAATGCTTTAAGAATTGGGATTTTTAAATTTAATCGTTTAAATTTTTTTTTTGTTTTAAATAAATATAATTTGTACTTTTCCATAAAGCGCAACACAATTAACAATTTATTCACGTAAAAAAAAAAAAACACTAAATCGTTTAGAAAATGATTAAAAATGTAGATTACATGACTAGAATCACTAAGCTATTAGTATACTTAAACATTCATTTATTATTAAGGTGGAGACAATTCGAAAACTTTCTGGAATGTTGTGTACAATGCATCTTTTATGGGTACCTTACAACCCTCATTAAATATATATACACACTCGTATCTGCGTAAACTACACATTCCTTACAATTTACACTATTAAAGCTGTTTCTCATATGTTATTTTATGCATTTTTTTGTTGTAATTATTAAATAACTTTACTAGGTTATATTCTACTTTCTAAAGAGCTCAAACTTGACATAAAATACCAAATTTATTTGTTCATTTGTTATTGTATGCAAATAAAACTTATTTCCTTTGTTTAAAATTATAAAAATAATAATTTCTAACATTACAATCAGTTACTTTTAATATTATTAGTTAGTTCCTAATTGTTAATTACTAAGCGTACAGATTACTAAGTGCTGTATTTAATTTGAAATAGATTTGAAGACAATTAATCATGTATGTTTTTGTATATATGTATGTAAGTATTATTTACTTATAAATGAGAATGAATTAGAAGTACGCAAAAGCTTAATGTAAAATGTTTTAAGTTCGGAAATTTGTGAAAAAGAAGAAAGAAAAGTAAACAAAGATTAGATTTTAAAATTCATTAATTATTGGTAAGTTAGCTACATCGTATATACCGTAACGTTGACTTTTCGCTGTTTTAGCATAGTTTTTCTTTAATAAAACGTCCAAAATGCAAAACGCGAAATGTCCCAGAGCTAAAGTCGTTCGCGTTAAGCGTTGGTGTTGCGCTAATGAGTCGGACTCGGTCGGTATCTGACATCTGTCGTTTCCCACATTACCGACACTGTACCCTACCCTCTTTCTGCACCCTCATTGAATCCACTGTGACTGCTACTTTGCTGTTGCTGAGCTGATTTTCCTATAGACTTTCTGTTACGTGTTACTGCTTAGTACAATTGTTTCCCCTTCATACTTTGGCTGGGTTCGAAATCATTAAATATTAGTTTAATTAAATTTTATTATTACTTTAAGTTTAAAATTCATACATATATACATATACTACATAATAAATAATAAAGAAAAGATTTGTTAATTAAATAAATATGTTGATTTATATGGTTGTAAGTTGTAATTCCAAAAGTAATTATGGGAACTAAACGACTATAAGGTCTATTAGTTGAAATATAAAATCCATTTGAAACATGAATAATACGGAGGGAAACGAGTAAAGTTCGTTTAAAAAATTCAAGTTAATGGAACTCGTTCCGTGGAAAATATTCACTAAGTTTGGTAATCCAAATCGGCACGTAGCCCTAGTATATACAATATAAGGAGTAAAGCAATGGCAGCAGGACAGGACGATTCGTGTGTTAAAACACAAGTTAAAGCCGATCCCGGCCGCCCAAATAGTTCCTTCCGGCGCCGTTGGCGGCGCACATGACGTCATTGTTCGCGATGTTTGGTAATTTAGATAAATTATTTTGAATCGTATCGCATGCTTTGGCTCGGATCTTGGCACTGGTGTTGGTTAGCTTTCGGGGTTCGCTACCAGTTACCATCTACCACTATATACCTACTTACATCCGGACCGGGGACGCGGACCGGCACCGAAATCGGCTTCGGGTGATTGGAGCATGCCAAGGGATGGAGTTTGTTCTCTATAGTGCATTGTCAATGTTGTAATCGAATTATTGTTGTATTACACAATAAATTACTACAATTTGATTGATTGTTTGTTATAGTGTTTCTATTATCATCATCTCATTAAGTTTCATTTACTATTATTATCATTTTATCTCTAAATTTCATTGTCTTTAAAAATGAAATTTAATAAATATTTAAAATAAAACATTTTGCAATTATGCTTATTCTTTTTCTTTTTCTTGAATGCTTATTGTCTTAAAGATACAGTCGGACGAATCTATTTCAAGAATTGTTGTTTAAATATTTTAAGGTTTTTGAAATTTCTTAATTATTTTAAATACTTTATTAATTGAATTACATATCAACTTTTGGGGTAGGAAATTTGCATATTATTGAGAACAAATTAAAATTAGACATTTTGGATGGTTTATATTTTACCAAAATAACGATCCATAATATACTTCCATGATTACAAAAAAAGATCTTTTCTATAATTGGAGAAAATTGTTAAAAATACCTGAACAGTCCTTTAATTCAAATGTTATCCAACATTTGTGGGATATATTAGGAAGAAAAATGACAATTAGACAGGCTTATAATAAGGAAGCCCTGAAAAGTGACTTATAGAAAAAATGCCGAAAATTTGAACTACTTTTTTTTTGTATAAAAACATAAAATCAATGCCAAGGAGATCTGAGGCTAAACAAAAGTAAAATGGCCTATCCATATAATAGTTATTTTAAAGATTCCTTTATTTATGTTGAAAATGATCAATTTATTTTAAATTTTTATTTTACATTGCGTTTTTTGAAATAATTTTTTATCATTGCAATTAAACATTTAAGTGGTAGAATAAAATATCATATTTTTAATTTAAGTTCAAAATTATTTACAGAAATACTTATTTCCACATAATTATTTCTATAAAAAACAATAAAATCTTATAAAACATTGATTTATCGATAAAACAATTGGTTAAATCTCAAGAAATGATTTAAAAATATCTAGGGAATTTTCTTTTCTCACAAAATGTAATAATAGAATTTCCAAATCCTACTTAATAACAAGGTATTAACGGCCGCCTTTCCTAAAACAATATATTATGACTATAACTTCCTATTTTTGGTTGAATTTTATTGGCTATTAAAATTACATTTCCGGAAAAGTGTTATTATATTAGTAATTTGTTTCTATTACTATTTAATTATAAATGGTTATTATTAAATAATTTATATTTTTGATTGATGAGACAATTTTTTCTGCTTTTAAAGTGGAAAATGTATTGTTTGGACTTGTTTAAATTTAGAAAATAAATGTTTGAAGACAACAATGAAAATATGATTTTGATTAAAAGGAAGATGTAGTATGGCGGAAAAGCCTTTCAATATTCCATTTCTTGTACTAAATAAGTACCTCACATTCACATACCCCCTAAACATTGTTCTATCCCATCTTTTCATATACGCATCTCTACGATAGAACCGTGCTGTGTATGCGGAGTGGAAGGGTGAATTCACCCCGAGATACGAAGTTATATTTTGTCACCGAGCGTTAGTGTCATCGCCAGTTGTCAGCCCTGTTTTCCATCTCTCCTCTGCACTTCACAATGTACCCCAATGCGGCCCATCGACACACTATCTGCTCAGCGCGTTCTATACCCCTCTCGACATATATAACGTTGAATTTCATGCATATATACAGCACTTGATGGCTTCAAATTATGATAATTTGGAAAAATACTGTCCTTTTTCATAACAATTAAAATTATTTTGCTATTTATGAAACGCACATTTTCTAAATTATATCTGTAAGTGTCATATTTTAAAATGTACAGAATTTATAATATTTTATCAACTTTCAATCTAGACAAAGATCGTTAAAAGTTGGGCATCTTAATTTTATAATTTAATCTAACTAATTTTTTAATAATTCGTTCTAAAAAAGTTTTAAATTCTATATGTAATATTTTTATTTATAAGAAAAATCAAGAAGCTAAGAAAAATATGTTTGCGGTACATAATTCTTTCCGGGTCAGATAGTGGCCGCAGGCCACAAGTTAGCTAGCCCCCTTTTATATAGAAAATACTTTTGACTGTAAATTTTATTTTTTGATGCTTTTAATATGTTTGATTATTAATATTAATTAATTTTTGAACGAAGTTTGTATTTAATTTGTCATTTTAAAATTTAAGTAATGGCGCATAATAAATTATTTAATAAAATAATTGTTTAATTGAAATGACTTTTACTTTGTTAATATATATTTTTGGTGATAAAAGTTATTTTCTCTAATACTATTATAGAAATAGTACTATTAACCCCAAAGTAGCAATATCTAGTAACTGCATTCTTAATTATATAAGCTGGAACAAGTTAAATGCGTGGAATAGTAGCACTCGAGCTGAATATTCCAAACTTGTAACTACTCTTTTAGTCAGAAAGTAGAATAGCAGTCAATTATATTATTAAACAAAATTCTATTTAAAACATGTAAAGTATTGAAAGTGAGATCAGAAATGTGCAATAATTTATAAATAAAACAATTATAAATATTATGAAATAATATATACTATTTATGCAGACATAGTGTAAATATTTTAACAAAAATAAAAAATATAAACAAGAACGCGGCCATTATTTGGCTCGTAACCATATCGAAAATATGTTTGCTGTAGTATGTTGGTTTGCGAGTGAGTGAGAGTTGGTGGTGTGGTACAATGTCAGTTGAGTCAGTATATTTTGCGTATCGACCGTCACTTCACTAACACACATATCCATGCAATGTGATGACGATGAGTACATGGCCTATTTTGTACTACAGCTACAGTAATATATAGTTCACTAGCAACTAGCAATGCTGCATATATTGGTTTACATAGTTTCAATTCTAAACTTTTCGTGTATATTATTAACAGAAAGATCACTAGTTTTGTTTATTTTGTTATATATCGTATTCTCGGGGTTATTTATATGGAATTTCATAATAAATAAGATGTTTAGTTATCATGAATATTTACTTAAGTATTAACGGAACCTGTATATAACTAAAAAAGTCTCTCTTACTATTCATAATACTAGTTAAAATTGACAGTTTATATTTAAACCATTAAAAATATTAGAATATCATCTTCTATAACATAGTTTTTTATAGCTTTGGTCAGTGGCAGCTGATGTATAGGCACTGTGGAACTGCAGCACCCTAAGATTCGTTTGATATTATCGAAAATGTTCTTATAATTTGCACATTATATAATCGTTAAACAGTGTATTAATTCTAGTTCATGAAAAAAATTGTATGGAACTGTGTGCTTTACAGTTCCAACGATGAGATATTTGGTTAGTATGCGCATATGTACATGTTCTAGAAAAGACGCTGCACGCAGTGGGATTTCTGCTGCGCAAGTATGAAATAGTGTTTCTTTTTAAATTTGCGTTTTATTTCTGAAGCAGCATCCCTACTTCATTTAAACAATTGAATTAAAAATTTCAGAGACACTTATTGTAGATTTAAAATTTTTAATTTGACAAATATCACCCAATACTAAGGTACTCTTAGAATACGATTGCCATGTAATACAGTATACTAAAATTTTGAAAAATTCTTCTATAAACATAGTTTGGATGTAAAATAGTACAAAAAATGGTTGGGATTTATGATTGTCATTTGTTCGATGTCCTTTTTTTTTTAGGGTAACCGGGTTTGTCCGGGTGTTTTTTCGGTGTTCGGGTTATTAAGATTCTGTACTTACCCGAAAAATAATGATTTTTAAAATTTCTCAAACATTTTAACTTTGGAAGAAAATCTTTTATATAATAAATAATCGTATTGAACTGATTTTGTCGTTGGAACTTGGAAACATATTATTAATAATCGCTTCGATTTTACAAGCTTATAACAGGTAAATTAGATCGCATATCAAAAACAATATTGATAAAATTAGAATTTTCTTTTAAAAGTTCTTTTTTACTCTGAATTTAAATAAATGATTGTCATAAAAGAAAAAAATATTTGAAATATTTTATGCCATAAATTTATTGTTACATAATCGGAATTGTTTCTTAGTTCTTTCTTCTTAATTTTTTTTTCAGAAAAATACATATTTTTTTAATATAATTTTGGTTTTGATTTGATGTAATTTTTGTAAAATAATAACGAAATATTCTTTTCTAACACGGTTCGCTAAAAATACAGTTTATTTATAAAACGCTTTAAGAAAATCAGATAATTTCAGGTTATCTGAAAAAATTACTATTGTTGTTCCACGAACAAAAGTTGCAAAATTATATAACAATATTTAATTGACTAAATATCTTTCTACAAGGCAATACTCAAAATTTATAGCTTTGTGATTTTTTTAATCTATTAACCTAATAAGCCAAAAAAGGATACAGACTATTATTAAAATATTTTACAAATGGACAAAGAAGAACTTTTGTGATAAAAATTATTTATATTTAAGTTTAATTCTTGTTTTAGAAGCTATACATATATTTTAGATTGTAAGAATGGTATTAAAATATTTAAATGATTAAAGTAGAAAATTTTCGCAGAAATAATGATTAATTATATACATGAATATAACACAAACATTATTTATCATTCAGATATTGTTTTTTCAAAGTGAAGGAAAAATTCAAAATCAAATTTCGAGGTACTCTATCGGGCAAAGTATGCGTAGGTGGGTGTTCAATGTTCGTCTAAGGTTTGGCCTACAAAATGTTCGACGACCGGGAGTGAAGTGGCGCAAGTCGGGAACGCGAACGGTTTTCGATCACCGTTTTTTAATTTGATGTTTTTAGATCGAAGTTTACGGCGTATAGGCCAGGAAGAAGAAGTAAAGGAAACGAACGATTGTATTCAACGTAAACGTGTGTTTAAAATTCGTTGGCCCAATAACTTGATTAAATAATCTTTCAGTTAGTTATTCTCATTAATTTTTCAAGATCCCCCTTTTTATTATATAATAATTTAATAATACTTGAACTTGTCTATACTATGAATAAAAATTATTATTTAAAGAAAACTTACCTTTCTCCATTTTGTCTTTTTTTTTCTTATTTTACCAAATGGACTCTGTAAAAAAAAATTATTAAAATTATTTATATAAAACTTATAAATAAGTAAATTATAGTAAGGAAGAAAAAAGTATAAGAAAAAAAAAAAAATGAAATAATCGAAAAACCTTTCCATCTTAACCTGTCCACCTACGCAATGAAAACGTGTAGAGATTGGAAGATTTGCAGTATACTCACACAGAGATAGAAACAAACTGAAACTGAAGTCAGAAAAGAACAGAACGGCCATATTACTACGATATGGTATTATCACAAATCACATTTAAGGTAAAAAGATGTCAGAGCGAAAACCGGCATCGTGTAGTCATGTACCTCTCTGACTGGCTCTCTCTTCGCTGAGGATCTATGATGCTGCCATAGAATCCGGGATTTTCTGACAAATCTACAAGCAAACGGACGGAAAAGCGACCAAACCAAAACGAAGACCAACGTGCTCTGTTCTGGTCACAAGTTTATGAAATTTCACCCAAACAGGAGATACGATATGTTGCAAAGATTGGAGGATTTAATACTTCTTATACTGTTGGTTCATTGCTATACGGATTTCAAATACCGAATATAGATTCTTCAACCGTAATAACGGATAGTTTTTCTTTTTCTTTTTTAGAAACATTTCTTTAATACATGTATTATTTACTTTTATTATTAACAAAATCATATTTTTATTAAATCCAACACATTACACATTTTTAAACACTTCTGGTGATTGACTAACAATTAATATTTATTTAATTTATATTACTGAGAACACTACAACAAAAATTTTGTAATTTTTATCACTGCAGTTATAGTTTTAAAGTATATTACATTATTTATTTTTTTCTACAGTAGGTATTTTGCGCTCTCTTTTGTCAACGCAAAATGTTACTTTGCCGCTCTAGAGCGACAAAGTAGAAAAAACGCTCGCTAACGTTACCTACACGTTTATTACCTTCACAAGTCAATCTGATATATGATTGTTCAGTCGGTACATTACATAACCTAACAAAATATCCTGCTATGTAAAACTTAATATTTTTTGTTATGGTGGATAACTCATTGTGGCGACTGTAGAAAAAATCTTGTGTGTGTTTCGAGCGCAAATGGACATTGTCGATTTCGAGAGAATGCCGCGCGACTTAGGAACAACCTCTCAATCGAATATGTCCCCCTTTGCGCTCTTAATACACAAATAACTATTTCAAAGTTGTAAGCATACTCTGTCATGCAATTGGTAAACATTTTGAATTTATATAACAATGGAAACTTCTTTCTTCGGGGTCATCGATTTTGAAATAAAAATCAGGTTTATAGTAGACCATTAGTTTAATTTTTTGAAAAAGCCTGCAACGCAATACTCAATAGATTTAGAGAAAAAAAACTAAAGTTTTGTAAAATACGCCCTACTTTTAAGTACTATATACAGACATTCAACTTATAACAAGCTTAACCGTAGCTTATTGATTAAGACCCGTGAATTGTAAGTACGATTTTTCGATTGCACTTAAATATAAAATAAACAGATTAAAAAACTCAATTAAACATAAGTAATAAATAATTAAAGAATAAACGTAATAAATATATTTAATTTAATTTTCTAATAAAAAGAAACATTTCTGATAAAATATTTGGAAAATATTCATTTGATAAATTACACAAAATATCAGGTTTATTAATTTAGAAAATGAAAATAAAAAATAGTTGATTGTAAAGTTGTCAATTTTTTAAAAATATTTTAAAAGTTATTTTATTATTTTTTTATGTTATATTTGTATAAATATAAAGATGAATGAATAAATTCAAAATATACTATACTTATTTAGTGTTTAAAAAAGTACAAGAAATGAGAATTAAATAATAAAATAAAAAAAAATTATTAATTTGTAAGCAAAGAATTGAACATATGACCAAATCCTCTACCTTAACTGATTGCCTTCGAATAAATAGATACAGAAATGAGTGCATGTACAAAAATTTTAAAAATAGGGCGTATTTTCAAAAACTTTTGTTTTTTTTTTTAAATATATTGAATATTGTATCAAAAGACTTTGTTAAAACATTATTCTAATATTCTCTTATAAGCCTCATTTTTTATTTGAAAATCATTGAGTCTAGAGTTGAAAGTTTCTCTTGTAAAATATTTCTCCGAAATCAGGTAGATATTAAGATTTGGTTGTATTTTCTTAAAATATGTTGTTAAATTTTGTATGCTTTAAAATGTAGATATATGTACTCTACGTTACACTTGCTATAGATGCTGAATTATGCAAAATATAGAAGTATGTATTTTTCTAGAAGACTTTTTTCCCAGACCCCAAAATTTGGTTAATATAGATTAGTTATTTACATACCATGTGCGGGAACGACTGGTTCACGGAAAAGTGTTTGGCGGCACGAGTTTGCGAGTGTCGCCATAGAACGAATCCGGGAACCAAGTTCACGCAAGAAGTATGTACAATATTTTTTGTACGAAAAGTTTAAAACTATTAATTAATTATTTATATTATTTTTAATGGTTATGTTTGACGTTTCATAGGTTACTGCTGTCAAATCAGACAGAATGTGTTGCCAACTGTGTTAATGAAATGCACTAAATTTATACTTAAAAATTAAATTTCATTCAATAATTTACCACTTTTTATAATTATTATTAGGAAAAGTAAAGTTTGAAAAACTATACTTTTTTA
>NEEE01003689.1:65156-79427 GCA_002278615.1 Pogonus chalceus | reverse complement strand
ATTTGTAAGGAAACTGGACTATCGGAGTAAGACTTTCAAATTGTCTTTCCTTAAAAAAAAAAAAACTTCCATGCATATACGATAGTTCTAAAGCTCCTGATTTTTCATGTTTGGTAACAGTCTTAACAAAAAAACATAAAATAATTATTCTTTCAATTGTTTCTGTCCGTAATTTTAAATTCATTTTATATTTATGAAAAAACAATAAATTAAAACCATAAATTTATTTAAATTTTATTTTTCTTGCTTTTTTCTCGCATATTCACCAATTTAATAATTAAGATACTAACTGAGAAAATATATATTTTTTTTTTTGAGAGGAATTTCTGAGCCCTGGGCAGGTGCCTCTATTACCATTGCCTAATTATGGCCCTGAATATACGATTCATAATAATTGTGGACTATAGGAACATAGTCATAAAAAATATAGAGAAAACATTGTACTTATAGATTTAAATAATTTTAAGTTTATGATAGTTGCTAAATGACTGAAACATATTTTTCTCCTATGATTTTCTGCAAATGAAAATTCAGAGTGTCAGCATGTATGTATGTATATGTGGTTGGATCAGAGCTAGGTCGTTTGCGGTGAGTTTATTGTGAATGTTGTCTAGAGTAGGAGATTAACCAAAGGATAAGTCGATCCAAATCCAAGTGCTGGCTGTTTTTATTATCGCGCATCGCACAACGACAATTTCACCAAAAGAATGAAAGAGATAAACAAACACAAGCATCATCGAAACGTTAACCGTGTCAGATGCGCACGATAAGGATTTCATTAATTTCAGCTTCAATTAAACTTATGCAAACTAATTAAAGAACAGTGTGTTACCTCATTCAATTAGTAATATCGAAAATCAATAGCGAAAATTAATAAGCACTTAATATTTTAAATAAATTGCGCATCGAATACCCTATTTCTATTTAATCCTATCAGTCAGTTTGATACTTTATTATATTTGAGCTTTTCAATTAAAATAAAACTGTATTTCATCAAGAGCCACTTTATGCAGATTTTGTTATTAATTATTTACAAAATAGAAAATCTATATAATATTAAAATGTTTGTATTGCAATAGAAATGTTAGAGATTGTTAGTCTAAATATCAAATTACATATATGCGATTTGTTAAGCATATAAATTTGATATATTGACGCATGCAATATAGTGGAGTATTATTATAAAGATATCATCTGATACTTTGGAAAAACACGCAATATGAAGTCATTACAATCATGACTAAATTGAATGACTAAATGAAATGAAAAATTGTTGAAATCTTAAGACACAACAGTATTTCTTTTAGTTTCTTTTGTACAGAAAGGAAGCGAGTGCAAGTAGATCCTTTCCACAACAGGAAGCAACCATCACCCTAGTTCCTTCCTCAAAGAAATTCTTCGCCACACTTCCGTGGGCTAACAAATCCTCAAAATAAACGGCCCTCTTAACAGATATCCTTGATTGACAGCGAGGATCGCACGCTGCCAACCTTAAACTCATACCTTTCTTCCGGACGCCGGTTGTGTCCTGTCTATCTTTCTTTCTGTCGATCTATTCGTACTATTGCTTTTGCTTGCGTTACTGTGGCAGCTTAGGCCGTTTGTATTTTAGTTAGTGGAGTTTCAGTTCTGCCAAAAGGCACAAGTTTAAATTTTTCCAGCAAGATGTTGCTGACTAATAGCTTTCATGATTAAAAAGTGGTTTCAAAGCAAATTTTAACTTTAGCATGTTTGTCATGTTCATTAGTTAACAAAATCAACTCTAATTATTTCTGTTCATTTCTTAATAGATTTGTTTTAAAAATACTAATTTCTAGCTTTATATAAGCAAATTTTAGCTATTAATACGTTTGCGAAAGCACATTTGACAATTGTAGTATATTTGTTTTGTTTGTCATATATATTTGTTCTGAATTTTGAGGTTATTTAATAAATAACTTAAAGTTATGGTGTTTTTGTATGAAAAATGTTTGTTACACCTGGTTCTATACAACCAACGCATGCGCATAATACGTCTTCATTAATAAAATATCAGTATATGTTCGCGTGAACAGTAATTCATAAAAAATTTATAATGTTTTAAATTTTTTGTAAAAGATTTTAATTAAAAATAAACATTATAATAGTTTTTGCAAAAGTTACTGAAGATAAGTTTCAACAATTTAATTAACTTAATTAACTTTAAATGTTATATGTTTAGTTTTAAAAACAATAAAAGTTTATTGCTGTTCACTTATGGCATATATAGGTTGGAGACTCAAGATGTAATTCCAACTTTAATGAAACTTTCACTTTTCATATTAAATAAAAAGCATTTGTTTAATAATGAATGAATTTCATAAACATCAAAGAAAAATAGTAATAGCATGAATAAAGTACCTACACATAACGTTTTTTTGAACAATAATTGTTCATGAAAGAGTATTTTTACCCTTAGCATTTGTTATTGACGTTTTTATGACGTCAAAGACAAAATACTTTGAACTTTACTATAAAATATAAATGGAAGATGTATTTTACGGACTTTTTCATTTTTATATATTTTTTTTATTCTGAATTTTATAATATAATGTCGCAAATACAATTATTTGATATCAGTGAAAGAAAAATGATTTAACAATAGTTTTAAATATAGAATTAAAAAATATATACATATGTATGTACATATATAACGGCAAGATAAGTGATATTTTTATAATTTTTATATAATTCACGTATTATTCGAGCATATAGCGTCTTAAATTTTTAAAGGATAATTTGTGTATATCCTTCTTTTAAAATTAAAGTTGTAAATTTTAATATTTTGTATCTCGACTTACAGGTAAAAATATCTACACTTAAAAATTGCTATAAGTGATTGATTAATTTGAACCAAAATTTGGTATAATAAAATTGTAATAATTTTTTTTTGAGGCCTTACTGCTCCCCCCCTTCCGTCTGGGTCCTGAGCAAGTGCCCCTGTTGCCCCTGCCTAGTTATAGTCCTTGCAAGAAGGCTCTAAATATCGATCAAAAATATAAAGTACAATAAATATTTTAACAGATTAAAATTCGAAGAACTTGCAGACTTTGCAGCTTATGGAGAATGGGTGCATTTTTAACAATGTATTTAAGCTTTCTTGCACATTTGCAAAATTTAAAATAACAATATGTTTATTTCAATACAAAATGTAAATACACAAGAACTATAATTGAGGGTGATAATATTTGTCTCAAAATTGCATAAATTATTGATTTTCATAAAAAGAATGCCATTTCAGGCTTAATTATAACATTTTTTAGCATAAAATTATTAACAGACAAGCTAGCGTTTGTATTTATATGACGAACAGTGCAAGAACTGATTGCTGCTTTATATAGTCCTGCAGTAATTTAGATACGCCTATATTGTAATATTTTGTTTTTATTGGTTATTTTTAGAATAAGCATGTACTATTTTGATTTTTGATATAAATATTAAAATATAATAAAAAGGTCTAATTGTTTATTACCGATCGTCATATATAAATACAAATGCAAACTTCTGTCTGTTTACAGTTTTATACTTAAATTAAAAGTAATTCTTTTAAATGAGAAAACTAAGACCGGACTGGTATTCTTTATACCAAAATTTACTAAAAAACATGTATTTTATGTATTCTCACCACAGAATAGTTTAAGTCATTCTATTAATTTACTGTGGAAATAAATTTGAAGTAAAAATTGAACTGACTACAAATTTATTTTGCATGATTAAGATTTTATTTGGATAATAAAAGTTTACTCTAATCCCGGGCAAAGCTCAGTTATTCTGTAATTAATTAGTTATTAATATAAATTATTTCCAATTACCATAATAAAAAATTTACGAAGAAGAGAGAGAAAAAAAGAATGATTATTTTAGTTAAATAAATATGCGGAAAATCATCTGAACAGAATAATAAAATAAACTTTTAATTGCGTTGAGTTAATGACATAAAAAAACAAAAAACAGGAAAAAAATACAGATTTAACACGTACTTAACAATCTATAAATCTGCGTGCAAATGTTGTTCCCAGTTATAAGATTGTGTAGCGATATGTAACGCAATAAGCCTGATGATTAGGTGGCAGGCAACCAGCCACATATTCACAATACAAATAAAATGAACATAACTTGTATGTGTATTGAATATTTGTGCTTGTGTGTACGTATGGTGCTGCTGCCGCCACTAATTACGCAGAAAGCGTCGTGTCCACGGGTGGTGGGTAACGTCGGGGACGCGGAATGGTGGCAGTGCTAGCCACAAGGCTCAGTCTATTGAAGCTAATTGAACCTGGAGATATGCTGGATTATTGAAACAACGGGAGATTTTATTGCTTAATCATTTCGCGAAACACGCGAAAAGTATACACAAACAAAACAATTGCCAAAGAATTGTGATAAGTGACTGCATTGTGCCTTTTATTTATCTGATTATGTTTTCTTTTATTTCATACCGGAAAAGATTAACTTCGTTTCATTCTAACTTTTTTTTATTTATAATTTTATTTAAATTAACTATTTCTAATTACATTCTATATTTATAGTCGTCGCCACGAATCAATGTAATTACATAATAATAAGCAGATATTTTACTTCCACATACGTTATTATCTTTTTCATTTTCTTAGCACTTAGTTGACATAGTTCTCAATAATGTGAAGTACGTCGCAACTTTATTCGAAAAATTATTTATAAAGTGTACACAGATTTTGTTTATATTAGTTACTTTTTTACAAAGCATTCGTGTATATAGATAAATAGCATTTTCGGAACATATAAAACGATTCAGATCGCGGGGCGATTCCATGTAAACCTACAATGATTACGCAATTACATTGTTTCGTGGCTATAGTATTCAACTTAAATTATAATAAATATGTTTATATATGCAAATATCAGGAAATAGTATTTGAAACTTTAAATATGTGAAAAAATACGCAAAATCACTTATTTATTATTTTGTTTTTTCTATTGCAATTGGTCTGTTTTAGAAATAATTGATAGTTTTTATAATTGAATTTGCATTTTTTCAACCCTTGTAAATATTAATCAGTTTTAAATTTTTAAATACGCTATCATTTGAATTTTTCTTATTTGGTTACTTGAAAAAATAATATTTTTAGCCTTAAAACTACTCTTAAAGGTGGTTAACTTGAGAAATCCATTTCACCGCCTAAACATGTTTTTCGGTTGAAAAAAAAGTAGGGAATAAAATATTCTACAATAAAATCAATGTAAACTACCCTGAAATTCTTTCCTTGTAAGATTTCAATTTAAATGATCTCGAGACAATCAAATTGTGGTACTATTGCAGTAAGCATGACATTATCTCCGTTTAACTATCTCGAGGTTAGTCAAACCGATTGAGAATTATTGTTACTGCAGAATGTAACAATTTTTCAAATTATATTATTAAATCGTCTCATAATAGTGCAAATATAATAAATTTTGATTGAAATCGTTAAATTGAAAGTGCTCTTAAGGTTAAGATTTGATTTTTACACATATTTACACATTTTTGAAGATTTAATTCGGAAAATGTAGGTTAAATAATCATGATGTTAATTTTAGGTTTATGTACCTATGTTATAATGATTATTATCATTGAAAATAATATGTTGTTGTACCGATGCGTTCGTTGGTTTAAAATCGGTTTACATAATAGAGTAAATCCTATTCGGATGATAGTTTATTAGATTAAATTAAAATGATGGCTGTGACAATTTGTAACATTTTAATATACCATGGTGGTAGATTGCAGCATAATGTAAAAGCATCCTTATTATTATTATATCCAAACATGTAAGCTTTATGATGTGGTAAACAAGTATTCAGTGGTGGTTTATACTCATGAACATAGAGCATACTGAAATATGCGCATGCGCATTTAAATGCGTTGCTGGGATCGCGTTGAACACGTGACTGCTGTTCCTGCTGCGTTCAATGCGGTGCGAGACTCAACTCAACTCAGCACTCGTACTCGGCAAAACGAACGGACCAACGAATCTGTTATCAGATCCACAACTAACACCAACTCCGGGTTTTATGTATCAATTTATGTGATCCGAGTTAATTAAATCATTAGTGTACACAACTGGAATACGTTCCGATAAATATAACATGCGCCATGACACAGAGGTGACATAAATCTGACACATGTATTATATTATTTAAATATTTTAATAAATCTATTCGTTATTTTATTTCATTGATTTATTAGCACACTATATTTGAATTATTTGCTTATTGCAAATCATTACGAGAATATTTCTATAAAAATGGCGGATAACAGATTTATATATATTTTTTTTTTTTTTCAAAACGATTATTACTAGTTTACTAGCAAAAAATATTTAAAACAAAGTCATTTTATAATCTTTTTCAATAGCTGTAACATTTCAGTTACCATGGTAACTAGATATTAAGCTAAACCTTCGATATTTAATTCCAATAATTGTTATTTTCTGTGGCAGGAAGGTGAATACAACCTTTAAAATTGTTGCAAAACTAAAGATCGCATCTGCTTGAAACGCTGGGCTGACCACACGGCCTTCAATTAGTGCCGAATTCCAGGTCATGCCTTACGAGCTATATCTCGTAAGCCCCTAATCTTCCCCGTAGGAATACTGTCAAGGGGTGAAGACGATTGTAGAATCAATTTCATTTCATTTTTGATATTATTTTAATTTCTATTATGAAATTTTAGGTTTAATATCGTATACTATAATCCATAAAAAATTTATTTAATTTAACAAAAGTTATTAGTATAATTTATTAGTTTATTTTTAATATTTTTATTTATACTCGTATTAGAAGCTTGACATATAAAGATAATTAAAATTTATAATTAAAAATGTTTTCCTATTTATTACTTTTTTATAATTAAAATAAAAACAATTAACAAATAAATTATTTTAATTTTATTGAAACAAACCAAGTGTTTTTATTTTAATTTTAAAACAATTGTGTTTTTGGAGAAATAAAGGAGAATATAAATGCTTTTTAACAGATTTTAAGCGATAGTTTGTTTGAAATATTATAAATAAAAATAAAATAATTATTACCTTTTTATTAAATTGCGACTCAGATAACTATATGATTTTAAAACAGAATGGTAAAGACAAACCATAATTAATAGATTTCTGGTATTTGTTATTTCTAAAATTATAATAATTAATGTTTTTTAAATGATATCAATTGGAAAATGACAATTAAAAAAAAACAATCATTTATTAATAAATGATTTACTTTTTGCCTTGCAATTTAAGTTTTTGGGATATAAAATTTAATCAAATATATTTTGAATAAATTATAATCAATATTCTTATAAATATTTATAAACTTATTACAAATGATCTTTTTAAATAACAATAAATTAGGTTGAATAATAGAAAAAAAGTATATTCTGTAATAAGTTTGGAATGAACCCTAATTCAACTTATTTGGAGAGGTAATTACGGTTCCGCGAGAACAGAATAATCATTCCTAACATGTTGCAGACTATATTTTTTCTAATATTATAAATTTAGTTGAATTTAAAAAACTTACAGATTTGTATTTTAATTATTAAAAATAGCTATCAACCTTATTAAACACTCGTGCATAATAATACCTCACAGTTACACAGAATGTAATCATTCTATGATTGAAAATTATACAAGAATAGTATGAATTTTGTAAAAGTATTAGCACAGTAAAGAAAAACTAGTAACGACACTCTTTTTTCTATCCTTCTCACACTTACCAAATCAAATGGTTTAACATCACTCTCTAAGAATATCGTTTGAATGACCTCGAGTTGGTTGTTGGTTGTGATCTCCAGAATTTTTTTAGTGTAGTTGGATATTCTATACAGAAATTTTAGGCGGAGTTTCATTAGTTTTAATTTTTATAATATTTAGTAGATGTCACTTTGTCATATTCACCAAAATACTGAATAAGAGCTGCGCGGGCAACACTGGTACGAGTAGCTGTTACACTGTTTTAATATAAAGTTAGATATTTTACTACACACCGTCACAACCAACTACGACTCATGGTCATTGAAACTGAATTCCGAGTGTCGCAGGCCTAGTATTAGATAAAAGTATTAGAGAAATTTTATTCTGAAACAATATTTTTGTCGTTTTAAAAAAATAATAAACTTGATTATTTAAATTTGAAAAACGCATATATAATATATTAAAATAAAATTTAAACAATAATGATTATAAGTTAATATAGTTTTCAATTAAATTGTTTTTAATACGAAGTCTGCAATCTTTGAATCATTATTTAACAAAGATGAAAAAATTTTAAACGTTAGATTAAAAATAGATATTCCTAGACGGGAAATGGAATAAATGCTTCATAATATAACCGAAACCTAACCTTAATTTGACTACAAATTTCAACCTAGCAATTGATTATTCTCGTATATAATAATAGAAGATGATAAGTGGAAAATTTTTCAAGTTTACATGATATAAAATTAATATATCATTAAATAAATTTCCGTTGTTTTTTATGAAACATAATAATAAAATAATAACGTATAAAAAAAGATGAATATAAATATGAAAAGCAATTTAGTAATTGGAAGACAACAGCAATAATAAACCAACGGGAATAGAGAATGGAACGCGAGGAATATAAGTTGAGTTTGTTGATCTGCTTTTTGTAATCTGTGTTCAGTGTACCGTGTTTTTACCGCTGGATTAAATCAAACTTTGGTCACTAAGTACGGTTTTAATTGATTGATGATACCACAACCCTTATATATACGTTGCTTTATACTCAACTGAAATACATTCATTCGAATCTGACCTAAATTGAAATACAGGCATCGCATAGCTAGGCTACTAACTTACGTAAATTTTATCCATATTTATAAAAAAAAAATGAAAAAACTTTATTGATTTATAACATAAATATTGGAAAGAATTAAACTGAAATTTACAAGTTCAACTTGTTGAATAAATTTATAAGAAAATTTTAAATATTACTTTACAATTGAATATTGGCCAGTTCTGGGTGTTGTGCCATTCCAAATAGAAGGCAACAAGCAAACAAAAACCAAAATGTGAGATAAATTACGCACATGAATAAAGCCTAAACGCTTTTCTGACATTTTCTTGGCATATTCTACGTGGCTAGTTAACAGCTGTGTAACATCCGATTATTTTCAAAGCAACAAATGTCAGAAACCACTTGCAATTATGCATTTGCTCCCCATGCAGTGCCATGTAACTGCACTTGTATTTTACATTATTAGATCATCTGTTGATTGCGTGTATCGTTTCTAAATTTAAATTTGATGAGTCATTGATTCACAGCATAATATTCACTAGAAGAAAATTAATCATTCGTAATAAACACTCCATTTTATATTCATTCATTTGTAAAAAAAATTGGTTATGTTAAATATGTTTTTGATTGATTTAAAGTCAAAATAAATAGTAGAATCACAACTTTTAACTCCAAAAAGATAATCTAAGAACTTAAATGTTTTCAATTATGAATCAATAAATTTCAGCAAAATTTTTTTTTTTTATTAAAAATTGATAATAGGATGCAGTGTCCATGAATCAAAATAATGAGTTAATAAATAATATTTCATAATTCAAATGTTTCATGTTATGGGTTTTGTAGTGAGCTAGGATTTTAGTTAAACTGAATTCTAGAAAATTCTAGAAAACTTCTAATATGTTTTTAAATTCATGTACTGATAAATCTTTTGGTTTTAGATAGACAGTTACGAATCTTAGAATTAGTTTTAAAAGAATTTTTGATATTGCAGAAAAATTATTTCTTCAAAGATTTTACTAAATTTTGATATCCAATCAAGAGTAACTAGTTATTCTATCCTTCCTTCACTTGTTAGAAATTTAATTTACTACATTGCTTTCTAAAATAATGGTTCGAAAGACCTTGAACATAACAGAGGTAGTATCTTTAAAATGAGTGATCAACTAGGATTGTACTACCTCTGCTGTTTTAGTAAAAGATTCTTTACTGCTTTTAAACCAATTTATATCCATGATTAGACTATTTAAAGTAGATAAAGTCTTACGAAATTTATAGGAGCAATAAAAATAGTAAAATAATTAGTGAAATAAATAATTTTCCAAATTATTAAATTAAGATGTTCAATATATACAATATTTATTAATAATGAACTTTTAGAATAGTATATTCTGTAATAAGTTTGGAATAAGACATAATACGAGCCGTAGGCGAGAGTTACAGCTCCACGGAAGCAGAATAGCTATTACAAACATGTTGCAAATTATGCTTTCTTAAATACTATAAATAGTTGAATTAAACAAAAGAAAAACTTAAAAGATATGTAACTAGATATCGTTACTTTAAGGTTATGCGTTATAACACTTTTGTATAATAAGACTATACAGTTGCGCAGAATGTTACTATTCTATGATTGAAAATTATACAAGAATGATAGGAATTCCGTAATAGTATTAGAAAAAAGTAATTTATATATTTTTACTGCTTGGTTAAAACTCGTATTTCATAAAATAATAAAATGCGAAACGTATGTCATGAGAAGAAACAAAGCAAAAATAAGAACTTTTTAATTCCCTTCAGTATAATATAAAATAATTTGTAACATATATTTCTCTCTCTTAAAAAACGAAAATTGTGAGATTATAAATTTCTTACTTTTTTTGTATTTACATATATCTACATAAACATGAACATAAAAAAAAAAAAACAAGGAAAAAATGAACATCGTATTATACACAGTTTCCCGTCGGTTTCTCAACTCTTAAGAAAAGATTTTCACGTGTAAAATGAATTGACTTGAGAGCGAAATACAATTGATTTTTATGTAGGTTGCCGCATGGAAGGCAGTTTTGATGAACGCCAGCTGAAAAACGTGCTGGTCTTTTCCCTTTTCCCGCAGCACACTTCCTGATCCTTCGTTGGTTGGTTTCCCTCGTGAAAACTGGGAAAATAAACAGGGACGTTCGGTCGGATATATAGGAAAGCTCACACACACACACACACATCCGAATATATACATTTTACTTTTGTATTTATCTATGTATGTATATGTATATATAAGAAAGCTAAGTGTGTATGTTGTTTGATGTTGTTTTCAACAATATACGAATAAAACGTACCGAAATGAATGCGCGAATTTTGCATTTTCAACAACTTTAAAGGAAATGGTAAAACGGTAATCGTTTCCACATCATGGAAATATAACAAATAAAGTATGAATCAGAATATTTTAGATTTGGTGTGAAATTAGTGGCATTGAATTTAACAGATATGCGAAAATGGAAAACCATTCAAAATTGTGTTAAATTATTTCTTATGTATTTTAAATATCATATTATCAAAATCTTTTTATACTATTGTATTATTTTCATAATTGTTTATTTATAATTATACATAATTGGAATAAATATAATACTTTATTTTAATAATAATGGAAACATATCTCTGATATTTAAAGCTATTTCAAAAACACTCCGAAATTGGTCAATTTGAGAACTTGTCTTTAATTATCTTTTGAAATATCAAAAAAGCGTTTTTAAAACCAAATTAAAGCAATATTTTAAATTAAAAATTTATTCATTTAATTATTATAAATTGTCTTTAACCAAATTTAAGCCAGTTTTAAATTATTCAAAAATGATTTTTAATTGAAAAAATATAAATAGATATATCAGTTTCCTTTTTTTTTCATAATATTATAGAATTTGTCTCTTCATTTAATAATTATTAATTGTATTTAATTAGCCTTTAAATAAGCTTCGATACCTCCCTTGATAAGTAAAAAAAATAGTTTTTAAGTGGAAAATTAACTTTATTTTGTTTTAATTATATTTTCCACATCAATATCAAAAGGGTCGGGGTATTTCCGAAGTATGGAAATCTCTCGAACATTTCAATCTCAAAATTTAATCGTTAAAGAAGGCATGTTGGTTTTAATTCTTGCGCAAGCTGAATTTTATAAGGTTTAAGATGAAAATCCTTCCTTATAATTCTTTGTAAAGACGATTTTCGAACGTTTAATTCTTGACCCTTTTAGGACACCCTATACATTTATACGCAGGGCCGTAAATAGGCAAGGGCAATAAGGACACTTGTCCAGGGCCCAGAAAAGCCTCTCAAAAAACAAATTCATCTTAGTTATTTTCTTAATGATTTAATTTTGTGTTTATTTATTAAGACTGTTACCAAACTTAAAAAGAGAATATGAGCTTCAGAACTATTTACTCATGGTATTTTTTTTTTTTTTTTAATTAAAGAGTAGGTGGCGTTTGAATGTCTTGCTCTGCTCTGGCCCCACAAAAATTTGGTTACGGCTCTGTTTATATGTATATATTATAAGTATTTTATAGGTATATTCTTTTTGTTCCAAGAAGTGTTTTTATGTATTTTGACTGTAAGGTTTTCACTAATTGCTTATTCTTTTATTTATTTTTTATGATAATATAAATAGATATCGTAGCATAATTTATATAAAATATGCATTTTTTAATAAAAAATATTTATAAAAATTAAAATAAAATAATATAAAGTATAACCTGTTCTTTTTAATTTTATCTTGAAAACACTAGATGTACATTTTAGTTGCAAAGCAACCATCATCAGTCGTACAGAAGAAGATGATGGTTGCTTTGCATCTGAAGTGTACATCAAGGGTTTAATAAAATTGTGAAGAAAAGATTATACTCTGTGCTTTCTTATTTTAAATTTAACTTTTAACAACTTGATAATTATTAAAACTAAAGTACGATAAAAAAACTGTTAAATGATTTTGTATAAACGTTAACAATAATATAAAATTTATGACATATTTTATATTTTTTTTTAAATATTCTTTATTTTGTCATTTATTAAAAAACTCTGCATTATTGTGTCGTCTTAAATATATTCTCCTTAATATAAGAAACGTCAAATTTATAATATTTACGTTATTTTATTTGTATTTTAATTATTTTCTGAAAAATAAATTATTTGGTGGAAGTAGCTGTCGGATTTTGGTGAAACAGTTTGAATAAAAAATTCGATATAATTTCATATATTTCTTAAATTAACCTAATTTTTAAATTTTAAACATTATTAAAACTACTATCAGTAATATAAAGTATCTTATATGATCTGAAAATATAATGAAATTATATTAATTAAAAAGCTCTGAATATATTTATAAAATTTGTTAAATATTACAAACATTATACTATATTTTTTCTAGAATAAGAAAAAGAAAGGTAAATGGCATATTTACGATATATAAAAGATTTAAAATAATAATAAAAGTGACTTTAATAAGCAAGTAGAATTCTGTAAAATATATGTTGTAATTATAAGCATCTTATATTGCTTCATATTGTATAAAATATGCTAGATAATAAGGAAGAAAAATTTCAAATTAAAATACCTAGACAATATGAGTATATTGTCCAAGAGTATGTTACGCGTATGTAACGTACATAGCAATATGATCTGGTGCATCTAATACCCCAGACTCTTCCGTGGTCTCAGGGGCATCGGAGAAGAAATGCTACCGGCGCTGTTCGCCGACTACAGCACCGCCGTACCATGAACTCGTCGCCGATGATTTTATTTTATTGTTAGTGTGCGGGCATTTCTTATTGCTTTGTTTTATCACTTTATCGTTTGAAGATGTGTTCAAGGACTGTATGAGATGAGACTGGTTATGTGGTTATTGAAAATGACAAATTAACTCACTTTAATTCGCTTTTTTACTTCATCAATTACGCTACTTTCTTTCTTTTCTAATTTATTTTATAGTTTTTCTTATGATAACTTAGAAATTTACAGCGAAACTTTGTACTTTGCTTATTTACTTGTCTAAACATTAACTCATTGTCAGTGAAACTTTATACGTAGTAATAATTCGTATTATAAATTAAATTATTGGTTTTTTAACTATAAACTGTAACAATATAAAATATTATTTATATTTGATAATTTACGTAATAACAGATTAAATCAAACAAAAACAAAATATGAAAAATTGAAATAGTAATAATACATAAATATTATTCTCCGTTCTACTTTTATTTATTAATAATTACATTTCATTGTTAAAATATTTGTAAAAATAAAAACCCGGAAATTATGTGTGAATAAATTATTTATATTTCATGATAAATATTATCTTTTAATGACTTTTAAATAATTTATGAATATATATTTATACATTATTTGCAAAAATATCCTTTGAAATTAAACATTAATAATAAGCTTCATTTAAAATTTATTAACAATAATAATAAATAAATACAT
>NEEE01003689.1:46199-57996 GCA_002278615.1 Pogonus chalceus | reverse complement strand
TTAGTTAGAAAATTATTTTATAGCCGTTTTTTTGTTTTCTGAATTGTTATAATTAATTTTATGTTAACTTATAGTTTTATTTACATTTTTTTTGTTAAATCGTTTTTTATTTACAAAAAAAAAAATGTAGACAAAATTTTGTTTTCTTCTTAAAATTTACATTGATTTATTTATGGTTAATAATTATTTTATTATTAAATTTAAAATGTTCATTTTCTTTTTGCTTGTATATTCATTGAAAAATAATATTGATATTTTATTTAATAGAACTTCAATTAAATTTTAGAAATAAATTTCAATTATAGCAATGAATACATAATGATTTTCAATTAAATATACTAAAATAATAAATTAGTTTAAATGTTTATTGCGATTATTTAAAGTGTATTTCCATTAATATATTATAAAGCAGAAAAAAATGAAAGGTTCCATTTATTTTTTGCTTACTTGTTTGAACAATTCAATGTCAATTTGTTCACAGATATGTAAATCAGTAATAGAATTTAGCAATGCGTGCTTGTGTCATATAAAACATGACAACACAATACATTTTGAATCGTGCAAACCATAGGTAATGCAATATAGAGACAGTGCCAACAACATAGTAGTCACTTTCAAATCCAGATGTATATGCGATAACACTACGCTAATGTCGCATTTGCAATGTGTATATACATACATATGTAGATTATTTGGTTGTTACACCTGATTATCACTTTGTGGAATTGCATTACTACGTTGTGAATGCATACGACAGTGTATTATAAAAATACATTAAATAAAATAAAAAATATATTATATTACAGTGAATAAAATCATGTTTCCATAAAATTATTATATGCATTGTTTATTTTTTTAATTCAATTTATTCAGATTCTTGTTAATTATATGTAAAAGCATTGTTATAAAGCTCCATATATTTTAAAGTTATTGTTTTAATCGAACAAAAAATTACATCAACTATTGATCTATATTGTAGAAATTTTTAGTTGTTTTCTCTTATTACATTTATTAAATTATTAAGAACAAAAGTCTTTAAAATAAACAAAAAAACATACATTAATTACAGCAGCCAACTACGATAAATATATGCGATACTTTTAGAATTATTAACATTTAAAAATATTATTAGATAAAATTTTATTGAAAGAATTAGGATAGTTATGTACATAATTTATATAGCTTCACACAGAGCCGTAACTAGGCAAGGGCAATAGAGGCACTTGCCCAGAGCTTAGATTGTAGGAGGGGGGGGCAGAAAATCCTCTCAAAATTACGGACAGTAAGCATTGAAAGAGTAATTATTTTGTGTTTATATATTAAAATTGCAATCAAACTTAAAAAATGAAAGAACAGGAATTTCAGAATAAGTTTTTATTTTTTAGTTAAGGGGGAGGGCAATTTAAAATTCTTGACCAGGCCTCACAAAAAGCTAGTTACGGCCCTAGCTGCGTACATTATTCTAGCATAAAATGCTTTTACAGAAAACCTTAAATTTTGTTGTATTAAATTTAATATAATAGATTACTTAGATATTTTAAAATTAAAAAAAAAATGTATGCTTATTTTTCTAATTTTATGTTAAACGGTTTTTTAAACTTATTTAATATTATTAAATATAACAATTTAATTATAAATTTAATCATACTATACGCACTGCGCGAGCAAGAGTGCTTTCTGTAAAAAGCATGTATTTTCTTATTAATATACAAATATAAAGAGTAAAATTAAAAATTTATCAATAATATCGAGTAAAAATAGAGGGTACTGCTAATCCACAGTGCATATACTTGAATTATCCCTGATTGTATCATAACTTTATATTTCAACTTAAAATAATCAAGTTATAAGAAATTTATACATTTAGAAATATTTTCTAGAATATGAAATTTAAAACTGTTCATTGAAATTTTATTTTTAGATTCATATATTATTATAAGTAACATAATGAAATACAAAAATATTCTATTATTAATTAATTAAGTGATATTATCATTCTTAATTTTAACTTTACTTCATAAGAATAATAAGTCAAAATTATTAATATTGTAAATATACTATCATGTCTATGCGTTTATTTGAATATTTGCTTATAAATATTTTTATTTTAATTAAAAGAATATTCTATAAGCAGCTAATAAATTAAATATTATATTTGAAGAAGAAGATACGTATTGTGAATCTTTCTAGTATTGTTTAATTAAATGATTTATTTCATTGTTTAAAATGTTTCAACGAGTGCTAACAGATTCATCTATTACTTTATACTGTTAAATCTTCACTAAATTCATATATTTTATTAAATTTAGATCAAACTATTGAAAATTCTAGTAAATATGTTAGGAGAATATTCTCTATTGTTGTCGTTGTATTAATTTGTCTTCAGGATACATATAAATAGAAAACTATTATGTATAAAAATGGCAGCAATAATAATAATATACAATAGGATATTATGTAAACAATATATATAATAACAAAAGCTTTATCATTGAATAATATTATAGACAACTTCCTGACTGCTCATAGACAGGTTCTCCATATTCCCTGATGTCGGAACCATATTATGATGATGGCTCGCACCATCTATCGGCGGAAGCTGAAATCAACTGTTCACTGAACGAACATAGCACGATGAATTGTTAATAGCAAAGTTTAACGCAAATTTCCCGGTTAATTAACTGTTTCCCGTAATTGTGTTTCACTCGCAGCAGTCGCGAATCTGGGCCTGGGCGACAATTAGCAGAGATAAGTTGTCGACGAGATCTATTATTTAGTGGCGTTGTTCTTTTACTCAACTACTCGCATACGACATATTTCACATTGCCATGGATTTAAGATTATCATTACTGTTCATTCCATTCAGTATTTTCATTAATTTCATAATATTTCTTCTTTTATGTTCATTCATCTAACAATTAGTCAAATTGTTACAATTTTAATAAGTTTACAGTTATTATTTATTCAACTAGTTTATTTATTCAGAATTTCAACATTTTGTGATTAGTATAAAAGTTGATTTATCACAAAAATTAATTTAATACCAAGTTTATACTAGTATTAGGCGTAAAAAGTGCCAATTTCATGTTGGATTTTCTTGAAATGTAACCTTTATGTAAAGATTATTGTTGACTAA
The DNA here is from genome assembly GCA_002278615.1 of Pogonus chalceus. NCBI lineage: Eukaryota > Metazoa > Arthropoda > Insecta > Coleoptera > Carabidae > Pogonus > Pogonus chalceus. The sequence goes on along the minus strand of NEEE01003689.1, from coordinate 54,860 downwards.
ATTTAAAGAAACTAAATATCAACTTTTATTGTTAGTAATTTAGATTAAAATATATAAAAAAATAAATATGTAAATTATTAGTAAATCTTTGTAAATCAAAAAATGAAATAAACAACTTGAGTGTTAAATGATGAATTTAAAATTTAACTGAATTTTCAGAATAAATTTGCAATTAACATAGAAATAACTTTCGTCGGTCGCTAGAAAAGTATTAATTCCGTTTGAAAGATTTTAATCAAAAGTTGATTTAATTGAATTACATAAAATGTTAGATTTGCTATTTTTAGTCACACCCAATGTCATTTTTCAAGAATATTACGTTGTCATCTATAAATTTTGGTAAATGATTCATCATTTTTAGAAGTATATTGCTTTTTTAAGTAAATAGTTAAAAAAGTTGAATAAACAATTAGATTGGTGATGGTACACATCCGTATCCGGTATGTAGAAGTAAATTTCATTGTAGGGTCTTGGTGCCCTGTTGCCATCATAGGAAGTGACCTGCGACCCCTCATGCGTCCCCGCAAGTAGCAGCAGTAGGTCTCTGTCAACGCATCAATATTCCAAGCGCACAAGACAAGCTGTTCAGCAGCGCCAAGTCAAAGCCGCGGACATGAAAATATCACCCTTGTATTTGATGTGCCTTATGAGAAATTGCTTCAACGAAGGGTCATCACACCTTTAGAGTCACCCTTTCTTCCCCTATTGCAATCTTTTTTCTCTTCTTAGGGTCTTCGAAGGAAACGTGCCTTCTTTACTTCCTTGTCATGAATGATAGTTGATACTTTTTCATTCTGTTAATCATCAATCATAGAAACACTTGCTGACTTCGTTTTACTTATAAAACTTTTAAAATTCACCAAAAAAATACTTTTTTTCAGAGATTTCTTTGTTCTTCTCAACATGTTGATCGCTTATTTTATCCCAACATATATTAAAAAAGCTCAGTTTTTAAAGAATAAAACATTAGTGTCAGAAGTGTATCAAATAAATAACATTTATTAGTTAAACACGTAAAAACGATTATTTTTAAATTATATTAAATGAATATTTACAATCAAGTAAATTAAGAAAAAGAAAGGCTCAAATAGGGCAAAACATATTCCAAGAAAGAATCATGGATCAACTGAAATAATTTTAAAATAGTAATAAATTAAAACAATTAAAGTATTATTTCAAAGTTAGTAAAACTAAAACAGAATTAAAAAAAAAAACATGTGAAGTTTAAAGCATGAATATAAAGTTTGGTATTATTTATAAAACATAACCTCAATAAGTACGTTTCAAAAATATACTTTAAAATGAATTCGCCATAAACAAATGAAAACAACAACAACTACGCATTTACAAACATGTTGAATTAAGTTATAGGAATAAAAGTTTTTAATCTTATTTTACAATGTGAGTGGCAACTTTAGTTTTAAAACCTACTCCGCAGTTGGTACGAGTGCCAAGTAATAATTTACTTTTAAAAAAACTAAACTAAATCTAATAGTTCGATAAATGACATTCGCTTGCAATTGAGTCGTAAAATAGTACGACTTGAGGTTACATTTCTGGCTTTTATACGAGAATTAGATTTTTATCTTTCTACAATTATTATCGTTATTTTGGTAAAAAATAAAGAAAAAGTATTTGTGCAGGTGCAATAATTCTATCACGATTTAAAAAAAAAAAAAGTTTAAGAAAAAATCAAATAATTAAATGAAATTTTTGCTTAATCTGATTATAAAAAAAGTTTATTGTAAATAATTATTATAAATCACTCTATTTTGTTTCAAAAATAAAAATAAATTATTTTGTGTGTATTTTGGTTTTTATACCATTTTCAGAAATATAAAAACAAAATCTATTTATAAATAAAATTTATCATATGTTTGAAATCAAGTTGTAACAAACATCTACATTTAAGACGTTTATTTTAAAAGTCCAAGAGATATTTCAAGTTTTGTATACAGGAAAAATTAAAATATATTAGCAAGCTCTTTGAGCCAATACTTATGTGTTTTATAGTTATTGACCAAATAAATTAATATCCAACAATGTTTAATAAATTAATCAGGAGAAAATAAAATTTTTAATTTGCCCAAATGTACTTGCCTTAGTTTTAAAATTAATTAATTAATGATTGTAATTGTTAATTGAATTTTAACTTTTGAATAATAATAACAAAATATTGGTTTACTTTATTAATATATTTATTCATTTCGTCAAAATTAAAGTAAAATAGAAAATATTTACACTATTTACATGAAATTTTTATTCACGAATCTAACTCAATATATTTTTCTAGAAGATTTAAGAGTAATAAGTGTATACAGTTAATTTGATATAACACGATATTCTTATAACACGATTTCCATATAATTTAGAACGAGAATGGGGATATTTCTGTAATAACATAATAATAATTTTTCTTTTGTACTAATAGACTCTATTAACGTTATTTTTATTCGTGTGAAAGAAATCCACATATTAATCCAAATAATAATTATTAATTAAGACACTAAAATTATGTATTTTGTGAATCGGTATAATTATATTGAATTTTACTTCCAATTTGTCATTTTGAATATGTCTGTTTATAAACTAACTCAAAAGATATTTAAACCACTTTCAAAATAAACATTTGTAATTCTGTTAAGCATCATAACTTTCATTGCACAAATATTAGAATTTTAAAATTATTTTGAGCCTAGATTGTTTAAAAATAAAGCGGTCATACTAATTGTAAGTTACAAAAGATTTGCCCCACTTTAAAATTTTGCCATGCCAAAAATTTGGTAACTTTTAATAATGGACAATAAGTGATAATTTCTGAACTATGTTTTTATGTCGAAAAATTCGAATAACTGTCTTAAAATTAAAAGAAAACAATATAGTTAAATATTATTTATATAATAATAGAAAAGTGTACATTTATAGTAACATGCAATAGCAATGGCGCCTGTAAGTACAAGTTAGTAGACCCACCTAGTGGCATATGACAGAATTAATGTGACGTCATGTCCATGTCGTCGTCAGGTGATTAATGAGAATCTGATTTGAAGTAGCGTATCCCGCGGTGAGTACTGAAAGTGTGCGGTTATTCAGAGAGCAGAGGATATATAAGATAAAGAGGAATAGCATAAAATGTCGAAAACTAAAATGAGATAGAAAAGGTAGCGTCCAACACCTACGTAGCGCAGACTGCCCTCATTGTTCATAACATTGCATCCGGGTTGGGATGGGGCGGCATGTCTTGGTTGTTGGCTGGCGTCATCATTATTTGCTCTCTGTTTTATTTTAGTAGATGATGGGTTTGTTACATTGACGTGATCATTTATTTCACGAACCAAGTACAGAGGAACAATTTATTATACTGACTATTTGTATTCAATATCCAAGTAATGCTCTGGTTGTGGTGCTAGTGGTAGTGGTTGTGGTTTTGGTTTTGCTGAATAAGTGCACTTCCTAGTCGGAACCATTCTATATTCTTGATATAATTATAAAATCACAATGAAATGGAAATATTTCCGTAAATGAATAAAAGAAAGTTATTTATTCAATTTTGTTTGAAAAATATTTACACTTATTATGCTAATATATACAGGAAGTTATTAACAACACTTCAAGTTTAACAAAAACACCCCTTTTTATCGTTTGCGCGTGTTCATAAACTCGTCCAAATGAATCATTTCAATTTCTATAATATTATTGTACTTTTTTATAAAATTTTTTTCTCTTTTTATATTTCATATTATATTCTTATTATTATACAATTACATACAAAAATAATATAATTACTTTTACTAAACTTCATGCTTTAGTTATAAATATAAAAAAGTATTTATATAAATGGGGCCATTAAATTATTTACTAATTATCCGCTACGTATCGTGTTATCTCTGATGAAAATTAAATCCAGAAATTGCTTTATAATTTTGATGCTAGCGTTAAAATTAAAATTAGAATATATAAAAGCTGCGTTATATAATAATAATAATAAACCTGTTAAAAACTGTAAGAAACGATATTTAAGGAGTCCATTATAGTGGTTGTTAAACAATTTATGCAAGAATAATATATTATTGGATTAAATGAATATGAAACAAGAAAAGTAACCTATAAGTTTAAACAGATTATCAGAAATTCATTAAAAATAATAAATAGTCTAATAGAACGATCTAATTCAATTACACTATCTAAATATAAATTATTGTATAGAGCCGGTTAAGTGAAGGGACCCTTGGGTACGAGCCCCGAAAAGCTACACATAGCATATGTGGTCCCAAAAATATTGTTGCACCCGAGTCCTGAAGTATAGTAACTAGTTCTGCTCGTAATTTTGTTTTGTCCAAATTTTGCGCAATAGACCAAAATGTTTTTATATTTTCTTATTTTGAAAGTAATAATTAATAAATTAGTTTAAAACNAATCATTTGTCGTTATTTTCTATTCTTACTGAGCTATTCAATCTAATCTAAGCATTTTTAATTTCGTTTTTGTAAATGAATGCCCTATTTTATTTCTATACTCCTTAGCAGGGCATATTTTGTTTGGTTATGTAATATACTAATATGTCAGATTGACTTGTGAAGGTAATAAATGTGTAGGTAACGACAGTGGTATTAATTTTTGACTAAACATTTCTATTAAGAATGTAAACAAGTAACATTTTATAAAAATTTGGACAACGAGCGTTGTTTCTACTTTGTCACTCTAGAGCGGCAAAATACCATTTTGCGCACACAAAAGAGGGCGCAAAACGCCTACTTTGTATAGTGGCTGTAGAAAACACTTTTTATATGCGAATGCGCAATAGATAAATCACAGAAAGTAAACATCAATATCAAATCTCACAACATCATTTTCTAACATTTTTTAACTATTATCTGACAGTAATTAGTTTTTAGATATCAATCTAGCTTGAAATTTGTGCTTTTAATCGTAATTTAATTTGATATAAGCAAAATAAATATAATAGAATTCTTGAGATATAAGGATGTTGACTTCAAATTTTAGAGCTAACTACGAAAGAAACCATCAATTAGTTGGCTAGAGGTCAATCAAAAATATTTTGTAACTTAATTGTTTTATTGAATGAAAGAAAAATAAATATATAGTTTTAATAATGACAAACAAAAAACGAAAAAATCTTGAAAAAAAATCTGAACCCTTCGTAGAAAATATCTATTATCGGTAAATGTGTCCATTTACTATGTATTCAATAGGTAATAAATAAAATTGAATAGTATCCGTTGTAGGATTGGTACACCACAATGAACGAATAATAAAATTGTGGTATTGGTCGAAACTCAGTTTGTAGTATGTATAGAAAGTAGCCAACAGCAACAGCATCTGGTAACCGATCCTGATACGATGTCGGTTTTTCTAACCCTGATATGTCTGGATTTCTGCGCATTGTCTGAATTTTCATACAGAGAAGGATTTCAAATGTATTTTTAGCAGATATTCAATTATTTTCAACCACAATTTTGTTTACAATTAAATTATTTATGTTTAAAACAAAAAAATTAAATTATTTACAAGGTTTTTTAATGGTTCTCAAGTTAAAATATTATAATATCTTAATTTAAATAATTAAATGTAGTTTTATCGAAATTGCAAATACCAAAACCATTTTATGATAATCAAGAACTAAGCAGAATCTTTTAAATTAATGACTATTTATTATACTTATTTAGTTATCAGAGATTCTATTTCTTCTTATGAAAAAGATTCTTTTGATTATCAGTTTTTCTAATGCCGGTAAGTTGTCTAGTTTTAATAATTATACCTTAAGCAAAAAAATAATATAGCTTAAATAAAAATATGACAATTTTAAAGTTTAAAATATAAAGTAAAATATCTTATATTTTAACAAGCAATATAAGAAAAACATTTTACAAGAAATATTAAAAAAATGTAAAAATCAATTTCGACGACATAAAAAAATGAAATTTCGTGAAACAAATAATCTTTTTTAATTAATTTCTTTAGAAATATTGCAAAAGAAAAAGAAAACTAACTTCAACTTGACTTATGTAGACATAAGTTACCTATTGTAATATTTTTTAGAATTTTTTTGTTATTAGTTAAATTTATTTATATTTTTGTAAAGCACCAAATAATCAGTATTTATATTATTTCGATTACTGATCTTTACTTTAAGTTTCTAAGCATAAAAACACATTATCTTAAGATGTTGCTATCTTTGATATTTGCATCAATTTGTCATAATTATCAGACAAAGCATTAGCTTTTATGCAGAACTGATTAATTATATTAAAATTTCAATATTTAGTTATATTAAGAAATAATAAAATAATGGCTTAGTATACTAATCAAAATTTAGTATTAAACTAAAGAAAAGTGAAAGATTGATAAATAATACTTAAAATAGGTTACGTAGCAAATAAAATAAATAATTTATAGAGCAATCTAAGAACTATTTGAATAAATATTTGAAGAGTAATTTTCCTTGAAGTCCATCTCTGGTTTCTGCAGCAACAGCATGCCAGCAGGACGGTCGTTTCTGTTCCTGCTCAACTATGTTCTAAGCACGTGTGTCGTATAGTTTACGAGCGTGTTGCCTGAGCAACAATGCATGTTAAGTGACGATGATGACAACGTCCACCACATGTGTTTTTCTACGTTTAGTTTTTGTCTATCTCATTACATACAAAACAAGTATAATGTACATTTTTTTAAACCATATTTCATTTCAGTTTTTCTAATTTAACTTTATATCTATTTAAATAATCTTTACTAGGTTAATTTTGAACTATCATAAAAAACACAAAATAGGTTTTAAAATTTAAGATTAATCCTGTATAAAATAAAATCAAGAACAATATAATTAAAAATTGTTTAATTAATATAACAAAACTTTTGCAATTTTTTAAAGTAAATTTGATTTTATTTTCCTTATTTTGGAAATATTCCAAATTTTAATCTAGAATATAAAAAATATTTGAATAATTATAAGTGCTGATCACTTTCACATTACTCTTACTATTCTAAAAACTAAATAATTAGCCATTTTACAAATATAATTTAATAGTTTTAGAAAAACAATAATTTGAAATAAATACAAAAAATTGAATTCTTAATCCAATCAAACAAGATGAAATAAAATTTTAGTATTTTTGTTATGTATATACAACTCAACATTTATTATTTAACTATATTTTATTATAATCTATAATTAAAATATCTAAAAAATATTATTCTACAGTTTAAGAATACTTAGAAAAATTTATTTTGTAATTTCATTTAGATTGTTAGGTTTTGCTGTTTATTTGTAGAATCTGCAAGTTAATTCTTGAAAATTATAAAAACTAATATTGTTTACCTATGATCTAAAATTTAGCCAGAAAAATTTTAACCCAAATTCTTTATGATTTGTTATTTTGAACATTTATGTACATGGTACCGCTTCGTGATCTGAAAAAGCCGTTATTGCTATTTACACGAACGCTTTCTAAAGTCCAATGTGAACTAAATCTGCGTACACTGCATAAATAATTTTTAGAATAAATTGCGACGTAGTTCACATTATTGCGAAGTATGTTAACTAAGTGTTAAGAAGATGAAAAAGATAATAACGTACGTCTAAGTAAAACATTTGCTTATAATTATGTAATTACATTGATACGTAATGATGACTATACTTAAAAGGTTCAAATTTAGTAAATGAAATATTTGTTTTTGGAAAACAAGGTTTAATATTGAATTAAAATTCTGTTCTGAGATTTTTAACAAGAAACTAATACTTTTTATCCATTACATGAATTTTTTTAAACTTTAATATTTACACAAATAAAAAAATTGCAGAAATGCATATTTCTTTGAGTTTGAAAATTGGTCTTCTGGTAACATATTGGTTTATTATAGATTAAAAATAAAAATGTATTATTTATTATCTTTTGGTTTTCTATTATTTATATAATATAGAAATTTGTAGAAGAATGAAATGATACATTTAAAATCTGACTGAATGCAATCAATTTTCAGTAGAAAGATTATCCGTCTTCTGGTGATGCTAACCAGATCAGGGATAAATAAAAAGTGATTTATAAAGATCTAGTATGCAAGAGAACGAGAAAAAACAATATTGTTGGAAAGGAAAGGTTCAGTACAATAACCTAGTAATGGGATTCGTAGGATGGATAAATTCTCCGGTATATACAAGGAAGAGAAACAGGCAACCAATCGTAATCGATGCACTGGTTGTAGTGTAGTATTGTGTAGTGTAGCGTTAGTATATGTATGTATGTAGTGTATATAGGAGGTACTTGTTGAAAATAGATTTGTGGACTAGTGGCAGTGGCAGGATTCGATGTCGATTCTAGCTTTAGGGTCAAAGGTCAATGGTGAACGCTGAAACAGATGAGACACGATGGCCGATGATTAGATTCAAAGCTCATATTGCACCATTCTCATCATCGTACAAAGTTGACAAGTGGGAGCATACAATTTACAAATCTTGATCGAAAATAGTTGTTGCTTCTAACCATAACCACTTCGAATTTATAATAACATCCAACTAAATATAATTTTCATCTTACAGAAAAATGTTTTCAATCTTCATAGTAATATATTCTTTTTCAAATAAATATAAGCCCTCTAGTGAGTAAATATTTGTACTAAAACAGTTCTTAAAGCAGCCATCTTTAT
>NEEE01003689.1:20049-30944 GCA_002278615.1 Pogonus chalceus | reverse complement strand
CTATACTTAAAAATTATTATTAAATTAAACGGAGTTAAATTAAAAATTAAATGTTAAGTAAAATTAAAAAGATATATGTATATATTAAGCCTGAAAGAAATCTGAAATATTGCTTGCATTTAAAAATATTATTTTTTAATTTTAGATTTAACAATTGCATCTAATACTCTCAGTTAATTTTAAAAAAAAATATTTTATTTTATTTTTATTTAAAATAATAATTGTAGATGAATCTATTGGCTCTTGATTAAACATTTTTTATAATCACTTATAAATCTTCATATTGTTTTATAAACATTTCGGCTTTTTCAAAATTTTTGAAAATTTCTTTAATTATTTAAGTTATTTGTTTTGTCTCTAGATTAAGTTGTAATTTTATATATGTATCAATAATTTTTGATTTGTTTGTTATGACTAAAATATGAAATATAATAACGAAATTTTCAATTTAAATAGTAGAATGAAAAAAATAAATAAAAAAAATGCAAAATAAAGTAGATAGATGGTAAATTTAAAATTCCCACAAATCCGTACGACATATGAAAAACCTCATACACCTACTTGACACTCAATTTTCACGGATGCATTATAGAAGAGATGTGTGATTCGGGAATGAGAGGAATGGCAAAGCACACTATGACTTTCGACGCTGATTTCACAGTGAATCTTTAAAATATACTCAGTATGAAAATGCTGGCACCATGGCTGCCGTCAGTGACTGCTACTTGTACAACTAACGGAAACGGAAACAGTAGTCGTATTATAGTCGTCGTAATAGCAGCAAGCGCTGATGGATTTCATTTATTATTTAAAAAGTACTCCTCGACATGTTTGCTACTATTGCGAATATATTATGCAGTAACGTAATGAAATTAGCTCGCATTTGGGGACTTTAATATCTTTTTTTATTTAGTGAAAATTCCACTTTTCATTTGAAAACTTTACAAAAAATTTAATTCTCCCAGTTTTATTACATTTTCTTATTAAAATACAAATAAAACTACTCATAATACTACTATGAAATTTAAATATCAAACACAAAAAGTGAAAATACTTATTTCAAAATGTAGATTTATATTTGACACGGTAGATTTATTTGTACATTTTGAAAAATAAAACAAAAACACGAAGAATAATATTGAAGTAATATTTTGTGTAGTATAAAACGCAAAATCAATACATGTAATATTACCACGATACTTTGATTATTTGCAAAGATATTTCATTGTTGGTTGTCGACATATTGTTTGTGAATTTCTACTTTTATTTTCCGACAATTTTTTAGTTGTCGAATACTGCGTTACTTTTTGTGAACCATGATATATACTGTTGTTCTTTATTTAAACGTAATTTAATATCTATTATTAACAATATACTATAGTATTTTATATTAGAATTTAATTTGAACCAGTATGATACCTGAAAGTGATGCTTCAGAAAAATTTTGCAATTAATTTAATGTTGTGTAAAACGGTTAGCACTGCGTGAGAAACAGTACTTTCCTGACTTTGTACACAAAAATTTAATATTGCGTGGCTGGAACTGCGGAAATCACAGTTCTGCTTAAGATTTTTTGCTATGTTTTATGGACTAATTAATAGCTACTAAATAATTTTGAGCTAAAGGATTATAAAATGTACAAGGCAAGAAGATAAGTTGCTGGAATTTTGTAGTGCCTATAAACGATCCAAATCTACTCACTTCACAAAACTTTTACAATATAATAGTTTTATGTGAAATACCAATATTAAATGGACAATAAAACAGAAGAAATAATTAAAAATATATAAAAACAAAAGAAAAATGTTAGAAATTAAGTGCGTAGAATAAACGAAAAATAACGTATCACATTGATTCAGTCACATGCAACAAACGAATACGATACGTTACGAGTTTGGAGCACCGTGAAATTTTTTATTCTTGATTCGAGACAAGTGGGCTTAGTACAAAAACAAACGTAAATGAAATTAATTTAACCAGTTCTTTTATTCTCTGACAGACTGTTAATGATCGCAACTAATTTCAAGTTGATGTTGTAGTTTTATTTTTAAATTTACATACATTGTTTTTTATTTAAACATTAAGTACTTTTGTTAATGATATTTGAAACTGCTTCAATTGTTTTTATTTTATTTATTTTCATATTGATTAAAAATAAATTATGGCTGGTTAAGTATGGGGTCCGTTGGTCAAAATATTTTCAGACCCCTGTTTCTAGGGGGCTCCGAAAAGCACTCATATAATTGGAGATCATTAAAAAAATATAAATGGATCTTGCATTATATTGGATCAAGTTAAAATTTTTGATTTACTAAATTTTAAGTATCCTCAAGTTTTATTTCTAGACCTTTTTTTATAAGTATAATAATTACAGCTTAAATTGAAAACTAAGTTAATACTATTTGGAAGACTTTTAATCTGTTTTAATAAGCCAATTTAAATATTATTTGTTTTAAACATTTTTTAAATTTTATTTCATATTTGATTTATTAGTATTAGACAAACATCATTGCAAAATATGAATACAAAGCAAGTTATTCTACTGTCAATTTTTAGACGTCCAATAAACTAGTTTATACACGAAATACCTTCCTATAATTTTAATTATTTAAAGTAAATTTATAACAAGTAGTTCCGATCTAAGTTCCACTTCAAATATAAGTTGCACTACTTCAAAAGTGTCAACTATGTAATAGGAAAACAAATGACACCTGCACAAAACAATAAAAGTCTTAACTGCATTTACCAGAAAAGAACATTTCTAATACATACATATGTATGTACATATATACATATTCGAATTATATTCAATAACTTTCATATTTTATTTAAACAACAAACTTTGAGCTCATTGTTTGTTTAAAAACTCAAACAAATAATAAATATTTTATGTAGTATTTTATCCTAGCCATGTTATATACATATAAAATGAGAGTTTATTTTGTGAAATAGAAGAAAAGTTTTTTAATTAAAAAAATGAAGGTAAATGAAGCAGAATAAAATTTAAAATAAAAACATTTGAGATACAAAATAAATGGATCTTTTTAAAAGTGCCTAAATGTGAAGGAGAATAAAGTAGTAAAGACATTTCGATGATGCGATGCCAAAACGAAGGAACAAGAAAGTCTGGTACGAAACGCGTCAAGCAAAGATATGAACTCTAGAAACTGAACGTGAAAAGTTTAAAATGTAAGTTTAGTGATGACACCGCACCTACTACAAGATTTAATCCGAGATCTTTGAACGATTTCATTGGAGCCGGTGGTTGCTCTATGCTTATAGGAGTAAAAGAGATAGATTCTGTTTTAGAGTAATCTTCTTTGCAACTTTACTACAGATGCAAAAGTACAGAAATATTTAATATCAAAGAGATTCCATATAGCACAGTTTCAACTATTTAAAGATTATTTATTATTTTAAGAGCCAGAAAGATTTCTGCTTTATTCGTTGTTCAAAATTCTGCATTGACGCAATTTCGTTTCGATTCGAAAACCCTCAGTTAGAAATCGCGTTCTTATCTCCACCGAACTGTCTGCTTTTACACCATGTAATTCGATAGTAATGGCGGAGTGGGTGTGAGATGTATAAGGGTTCACATCACCTGATCCCTCTTTTAGACCTTTACACGCCACCCAATCCACCCACACAAACAGGATCAGAAGTTACCTGCACATCTATATTGAAGGTACCGCGACCTTCATAACGTGGGGTGGTATGGTGTGGTCGTAGTGTCGGTAAATCAGATTGCTGCGTTGCCGAGTGACACAGTAGTGTGCCGTGTGATTGTCACACGTGAATTATATGTGATTGTTGGCGATTAGCCGATCCATTTAGCACTGATAATGTGTAACTGGCGCACCGTTACCGATTCTCTTCTATTTCAATTCGCCAAATATTACACTTTTCTACTTTTATTATTTTGTCTGTTTACTATACTTATTACTTGTATATGTTTATTGTTTACTATAAAAGGGATCAAAAATAAAATATCAAATATATAACAATTGAAATAATTTTGTTAATAGTATTTTTATTTGATTATTATTGCTTGCATAGAGTTTTAACTTGATCTTAGATATTCCTTTACAGTATTTTGACAACTATTTATTAAAACTTAAAAGAACTATTGTTATATTATTAATTTAGATTAAGCAATAAAAAATAAAAATTGTTCTATATTATCGACGAAATGATTTATTTTAAAATTTATATTTTTATTTAAACTAAATAGTCAATTTAACAATATTGCCAACAAGTGAAAAAAGAAAGATATTATAATAAATTTCTAAAAATAATCTGTTTATAAGTCTTTTAAATATATTATAGTCTTTCTAAAATAATTAAATAAATAACCATAGGAATATGGAAAGACTTATATGGATTACAAAGTAGACCCTCTAATTTAATAGAGATAAAGAAACTGATTTATACAAATTTTTATTAAAAGACCTATTTTAGTTTTTGTTATCGATGTCTTATGTTTTTTTAATTATTTATATTGCTTGGTTCTTATTAAACGGTGGATAGAAAAATGCCCATAAGATATGGTAAATTTCGGAGAAATTAAATACTCGGAGCGAACCAAAATTGATACTAGTGCCCTGTAGAAACGAGTTGGTTCTCCAAAAGCTTAGGATTCAAATGACCTAGCCCTCTAGGTTGGAGGTTGTGCAAAGGGCCAACAACTTAACGTCGTAAAGGACGGAGCCCAAAGAACAACGAACAAGATAGCAAAAAAACTAAGAATAAAGAATTGAATAAGAACTGTAGAAGAATTGTGGAGAATGCTAAGCCTGAACTAGGAGCGTAATGCAAGGAAAACATTCTAATCTATTAAGAAATAAAAAATAATTATTATATTATTTATATAATACATATTTGAATTATTTAATAAGTTTTAAAAATATAAGAAGAAGTTGATTATTTATAAATTTGGCGGAATATTTAATAAAAATTAAGAGAAAATCCAATTAAAATTAATACTATTATTAAAGAAGTAATTTTTTTGATAAAAGGAAAAAACCGTGGCAAACAGCAAAACTGTACCTAATAATTAGTGTTTCCGCACGGCAGAAAAGTTTTAATTCCTCGTTGTGAATGCGAAGTAAAGCATCTTTGAATGTTCGAAAACCGTTAGCAAACTGAACTGAACCGAAATACTGAAAATATTTTGGTTGTCGCGTGCGCGCCGTCACTTCTTTTCATTTCTAATTGGCCGAGTTTCGTAATTAACGTTTACAGTGTCCCAGTGTCCGTATCTACTTAGCAGATTAATCTTTCGTTTATAACGGACGCTTAAACTCTGTCTTGACTTTTTTTTTTATAAATTAATTCTGTACTGGCCGAACTTGCTCCGTCCATTTACACAAAAAACTACCCATTGTAATTGAAGGAGACACTATTAGATTATGATGAAATTGTAATTACTTTTAAATATATTTTCTTAATTACTACTCAAGCGTTTATCTTCAAATTAAAAAAAATATATTAACCAAATAATATTTTGTGTTTTCTTTTTTTTTTTTTGGCTTTCATACTTCAAATAAAACATATGTACAATAGTTTTGAAAAAATAAATAATATACCATAAAATTATTTTTTCTACAGTCGCTATACAAAGTAGGTATTTGCGATCTCTTTTGTCAACGCAAAATGTCGGTACATTACATAACCTAACAAAATTTCCTGAAATGTAAAACTTATTATTTTTTATTATGGTGGATAACTCATTGTAGCGACTATAGAAAAATTCTTGTGTATGTTTCGAGCGCAAATGGACATTGTCGATTTCGAGAGAATGCCGCGACAATGTCTGATTATTTTGAGCAGTAAATAATAGGTTACTACAGCAACAGAGGTGGTATAATTTTAGTTGAGCTCAGAATTTTAAACAAGGTTCTCTGCTGCTCAAGATTCTTCAAAACTGAATATACAAACTGCAAAAAATAACTAAAATAAGTTAAAAAATCACTAAAACATAAATTAATAAGTTATAATAATCAGGAACATGTTTAAACTAGTTGAAAAGTAATTGATTTCATAAATCTAATGTATTTCTAGTTAAAAATAAAATGAATTTATAAATATTCTGGCGTGAATAGAAAAATAATCTACTTTATCTATTTTACATGAAAATGATCTTCGAGATTATAATGTCTTTGAAAGCGCTTCGTTGAATACGTAGAAGTTTAATATCTACCAAAACCATTTTCTTCCGTTCTTCATTCACGCTAGTCACGTGTACCGCGGTCAGGTGAAAGCTCCTCTTACCCTGTTCATTCCTGCACAGTCTCCAGCACTCGTTTTGAGAAACAACACAGGGCACACCATGAATATTAATATCTGCTACGTATCATATGTCGGACGTAATCTAGTACTTCTCGAATTCGACGCGAACGAACGAAGTGTGTTTTCCCGTTTCCACGATATATACAATAAAACAACAAGGCAAAGATTTATAGCAGGTGCATTGAGTGCAATTGTACGTTTATGTTATAGCTTGAAACGTATTAACAGCTAGAAAAATTGAAAATACTACTAGCCATAAAATTGCTGCCATGGAATAATGAGTTTATTTATTTAATAACCTACTAGACATGTAATAAAAATATATTATACCACTAAAACAATACAATGTTTCACCTTTTAATTTAGCTATTTTATATTCTATGAATATTTTAAGGAAATACAGGAAAAACATAACCTATCTAATTTATTTATTATTTTCATATTCCCATGTGATGACATGACTAAAAAATCTATTATTCATGTATTTTATAGCAACAGTCAAAAAACTCTAAAATTTATGACACAAATAAACGATTTGAAATTCATATATAAATAAAAAAATATTTTAACTTAAAGGTTTATTTGTATTGTGAAAAATATCTATTCTTAAAATATATGATTTTATTAATAAAATTCTTTAGATTTTATCAATGAATTAAGAGTATATTTTCGTGCAGAATAAAGAAATATTACAAATAAAATATTATGGAGGCTATGAATCATTTACTTTTATTTAATATAAAAATTTAATTAAAATATAATAACTAAACAAAAACTAACAATTTTAGAAATTTTCATTTAATTTAAACAAAATAGCATCCAAAAAGTAACTTATGGCTATATTTTCTTTTTTATTTTTATGTATTTTAGCACATTTGATTAATTTTTTGCAACAAATCATTAAACAATGGCTAAAATTTATTATTTGTATTTGTTATTTTTATTATAAGAATTCAAGAATGTATGGCTCATACAATGCCATAGTAAATATAGGGAAAATTATTGCTTTTTTTATATAGCCAAACTTTTGAGGTTAATAATCATTATAATTAGAGTTGACTTCAAAATGTTTACAAGATATAACTTAAGAATTCCATTTACTAAATTTTAATAAATTTAAAGATATATCAAGGAAAGCCACAGCTCTAAGAAACAGCAGTATTGTGGAATTTTTTAAAGTGTTAAAGAACAATTGAATCATTTGGAGTTGATTACTATATTGTTGCACGTATTTTAATTATTATTACAAAAAATTTTAAAACAAAAATATTAATATTTGGAGCTGTGGTAGCCTTCGGCGTCAAACACCTCCAAAAAAAGGCACCTCCATGGGTACCTGTCACCATCAGTCCTTAAAGAAGGTAGAACAAAAAAGTTTAGATTTCATTAAATAATATTAGATTGGCTATCTTGAAGCAAAGAACTTTTTGAAAATACAAAAAATAGCAAAAATGGCAGCAGTTTGAAAAAATTTTCATTGAATGGCACCCAGTTTGAATAATGTGGTTTCGAGAAAAACGCGTTTTAAGTTTTCGGTACTCAATTCTTCTTGTATCTTTGCAATGACTTCGAATATCAATAAACCCTTTTAGAGATTCATTTGAGACAGGATAACGAATAGATTTATGCAGAAAAAATCGAATTACTTACTAGTATTACCGTATTACTTAATATTTGAGTCAGTCAAATTACCAACTAGATTTAATTTGAAAAAAAGATTAGTGTTAAAGTATTTAAACATAATATGAAACAAAATAAATATTTTTTTGAGAATATGTAAAGTAAATTGTTGTTATTTGTATGATTACAGGAGGCGTATAGACGTTGGGTTTGCTCATCGTTGGTGCCTCACCTGACAGCGGATGGTGGCCGTGTACGGCCATGCCGCTCCGTGTGCCAAAGGGTGGAACAACGCTGCCCGTACATGTTGCCCGGTGATCGGGCCCCGGCACATCCCACGCAATATGCCGGCGAACCGACATTCTTATGTCTTGGTATGTATCTTTTTTCTTTTTTTTTCATTTATATTATTACATTTACTTCTTACATTCAATTTTTATAACAATATTTCTCTTATTATATTTAAATTTTATAATAATAATAATATCCTTCACTATTTATTTCATTTGTTTAATTTAAATGTTATTTATTTCATAATAAAATTATTATGATTTTATTTTTCCTAAGAAAACTGATAAAAATTCTGTTATTATTATTTCTAATCAAAAATTAAATATTATCTTAAGAATTTACGAAAATATTATTATTATTTAATTCATTTTTTAATTTTAAGCTTAGAGGTATGATGAAAATTAAATAATAATTCTTTTGAATCGAAATTTTCAAATTATAATTATTAATTTTTATTAACTTATTATTTTAATGAAAGTAATTATATACTTATTTTATTAATATATGTATTTAGTCAATTAAAATTTGGACTAATTATAATATTTCAAAAGAAAAATTAATTTTTAATATAAATTGATAAAACAATTAAAAAATAGTTATTTGTGTATTAAGAGCGCAAAGTGGGACATTTTCGATTGAGAGATTGTTGCCGCGCGGATAATGGACAATGTCCATTTGCGCTCGAAACATACACAAGATTTTTTCTACAGTCGCCACAATAAGTTATCCACCATAACAAAAAATAAGTTTTACATAGCACGAAATTTTAGAGCGGCAAAGTAACATTTTGCGCTGACAAAAGAGAGCGCAAAATACCTACTTTGTATAGCGACTGTAGAAAAATAACTATTATTGAATTTATTTACTGTAGATATATAAGTCATTAATAATAGTTTTTATTTAATTTATTTATAACAATTTTAAATAAGTAAAATAAATAAAGGTCCTAAAATTATAATAATTATTATAAATTGTTATTAATTTATAATTTTGAATTAAGAGATATATTGAAAATTTAATAGTAATTATTATTTAAATCGAAACATTTCGAGTTTTCAATTTATAATTATTAGTTTTTATTTACTCTCATCTTAATGCGAATAATTATATTTTATAATATTAAACGAGCAATTCTTGTAAATATATACTACTAATTCGGTTTCTCAAAAACGGCTCTAAAAATTTTGATAAAAACCACGGTTCAGAGATATTTTAGATCAAAATATTGATCTCATTTCCAGAAAAAAATTATTTAAGACCTTTTTAACGGCTTTTATATACTGTCTGACAGTGACACTTGGACTAGGTAAATGAGAATTATTTACAAATATAATGAAAGAAATTCAATTACCATAAGATATTATTTTATACAATAATCTTTTTAACAAAGTGTTCGCAAACTGAATGAAAGTTTGAAAGAAAGAGTAATACTTGTGCAATTCAATAAATTTGTCGAAAAAATTAAAATTTATATCATTGGTAAACTTCACGGTGATTACAAAATATACTTTGATAAGGCTGTATGTGTAATTTTCCAAAATTAAGAAGCCAAAAATACTTAAAGTATTCTTATTACAGAAGATTTCTTAACATTCTCGTTATTTAGTATGAAAATAAATTTTAGGATAAGATTGAATTGTCTTTAAGATTATTTTGCATAAATAAGATTTTTGATTAAATTTGACACTGAGCGAAGCTCAGTCATTCTAATAGTACTTGTTTTAATTATTTAACAATTATAAGATTTTGGAAGACAAACTAGCTCAAAATATTTTAACGGATAAAAATTTACAAAAAAAATTTCGATACAAAAGAAGAAACAAAAGAATATTGACTTGTTCAATAATGAATTTATGTCATTATAAATAGTAACAAAGTTTTTAAATAAAAGCGAAAGAAAAGTCCATTTTGTGATATTGTTGAAAGTTTGAATATTTTCAATAGAGTTACACAAAACACAGATACATAAAGTGATACAAACAAAACATAAATATTCGTTAGCGACTAGTTTTAGCAAAAAGTCATTGTTTTTCGTTTCTGTATCAGTATAGACGATGTAATATTGAAAACAAACTAGCTCAATAACTCTAACGTTACTCACTAGCTATCCATCCAATGTACCTAGTACAATACAATACATGTACCATGAGAATATACCACGAATAGCATTGTTTTATTTTTGTACAAAATAAACGTTGACACAGTGTAGAGAATAAAAATGCGGTCTGCATTTCCACGCATATTTTAATTAAAATCGAAATTAAAATCTGCTGTAATCCTTATCTGACTGTAAGTACGACCTAGATGAATAATATTAGGCCATTATTTTACACTCTCTGAAACACATCGTTCACCGCTCTGTGTCGTCATCACAAGGGGAATTTTTTAATCTCTGTAAATTTATGTAGTGAAAATAATTGAAAATAAACTTTTTATTTTATCGGACTTTTATGCCCACATTGTTTTTTTTTTATAAATAAATATATAAGTGTGTCGTTTGATAAATCTGTTATTACCTGTCTACAAAATTTTCTTTAAAAATAAAACAAATTCATTTTATTTTTTATGTCATAATCATTACTTAAATTAGTAATGTGTTTGTAATTATAATTACTTGTGTCATTAACACATTCTTTTTATATTTTAAATGAAATGTTTAAAAATAATATATTTATTATACAAATTCAACTCAAAAC
>NEEE01003689.1:2605-20026 GCA_002278615.1 Pogonus chalceus | reverse complement strand
ATATATATATATATTTAAGTTCTAAATTTTACATGGACTAAAATTATAATTCATTTAAAATTCATAACAATATTAAAAATATTTTTTATATAAAATAAGAGGCTTAATATCTTTAAAAAAGAAATATCATAGTTGCCTGTTTTAAAACAGTTTTTATTGTATTTTGTTATTTTAAAATATTTTTTGGATAAAATAAGAGACTTAATATCATTAAAAATTAAATATCATAGTTGCCTGTTTTTAAACAATTTTTATTATTTTTTGATCTTTTAAAATATAAAATTAGCTTTAATTTATAAATATTTCCATTTGAAATATAAGTAAAGAAAAGTTTAATAATAATAATAACAGTAAATAATCTGAACAAGAAATATTTGAAGCTTAAACCATATGTACAGAAGATTATAACATAAATCATGATACTATGAGTCAACTAACTGATAGCAATACTTGGCAAAGACTTTACAATTTTAGTTTTTTGCATTTATTTTTAAATATTGTGATTTCCCAAACAATTATACTGGTAAGCCATCAGATGCAAAAGTCAAGTAAGCCGAGAATTCTAGATCTTCTTTTAAATTATTTTTCAGCATTTTAAAAAACTGTTTTGTTTTCGACAAAATATGACACATCCAAATTAAGAATTTAAAAATATACAATAAATTACTGCTATCCAATCAATTATAAAAGAATTGTTTTGACCTAAAATCATCTTATTAATTTATTAATTTTGGAATCAATATAACCCCACTTATAAATTTTATTACGTTTATTATTAACATTTATAATCAATTAAGTTTTGTTTAAAACATGATCAAAGGTTAAGTATAAAAACAAATTATTGGCGGACGGACACTGATAAAATGAATGACTTGAACTTAATATATCTCGCTAATATATTTGAAAATATGAAATATAAAATATTGGTGCAATTGGAAAAGCAAATAGCGTTTATAGATATTTGCGATTGAACTTAAAAATCCCGTATTAGGTTATATATAAACTTTTAAAATTTACTACTCGAGTATCAAATGTTATAAAAATTCCTACATTTATAAATGCAGGTGAATTATAAATAATTTTCTCTAAAAAACAGAATTTACATAGATTTTAATAAATAAAAAATATATAAATTAAATAAGAAATATTAAAATGCTACAATGATATATTAATAAAGAATTTCATGAATATTAATTTGTAAAATAATAAATTGTTTTTGTGATAACAAACTATTGAAATTTATTTAAAATTTTTATTAACCACTTTAAATAATTAATAAATAAACAAAAAATTACTTGTTTTAAATTTATATTTCATAAATTTACAACGAAAAGTGAATAAACATATTCCAGTTTCAACCAGTTTAAAAACTCTATTAGCTTTTTTATCAAGATATTAAAATATAAATTATAAATTTAGATTTTCAATAATAAATCGTTTTATAATTGCATCGAAATATTTATTCAATTAAACATATTTATAAATAATGAAATGTTATCATTATACTTTGTTTTCTTGTTCACGTCGTCGTTATAAATAGCCAACGTAGGATGTTTCAATCCGTTGTCATGGCTTGTTGCGATTCGGTGACATGTATCACCCTTAGCAACAAGACATCTCGTATTCGTATCATCTTATTCCTGATAGCCTGCATTGTGTACACTTACACAAAAAAATGAGATTTATACCTCATAAAATGCATATTTCATTATTTTTTTTAATTGTATATATTTTATTGTATATAAAAACTCGTGAACTGATTTTTTCAAATTAGAACAAAAATATTTAATGTGCATTTTGAATTTCACATTATCTGCAAAAAATATTTGCATATCTCAATAAATTCTTGATTAACAATATATTATTTAGTTTTAATTTAAAAAAAAAAAAAAATGTTACAAAATAAAAACTAAGGTGATCAATAAATAAAATTAAAAATTCTATTAGATAAAATGATATTGGAAATTTTGTCCTACTTAATAAGTTTTTGAATGAATTAAATTAAATTAACTTTGATAATAACAAATCGACTTTTTTTAATTATTATTAAAACAAGTAATGTTGTTAAAAGCAAATATAAATTAATGAAAACCATAATAATTTACTCTGATTATTAATATTGGATTAATATTAAAATATTAATACTTCCATAATCCCTCGTTTGATATATTAAAATAAATTATATGAATATTTGAAATCAATTTGTTTTTACTAATAATATAACATTTATTATAAACATTTTGATTAATAAAATACATGAATAGTCAATTCAGTTCAAATTAATTTCAAAATACAAGATAAGATAAAAATATATGCTGTTATTTTGTATTTGTTAAAAATGTAAAAAAAAAGCATTTGCGTAAAAACTTATGTTGTTGAATGTACAAACAACGTTGCTATGTCAGTTGTGGGTGAATGTTGGAGGTAAGGCTGTTTCTCGGAGTTTTAAGTATTGCCATTGCCAACCCTCGTTCAAGTTGCAGGAAAGAAAATATATACCCTAAGTATATGTAGGGCACAGAAAGAAAATAGAATATATAAACTTTACATTATATTGCTAACAGTTTTTTCTATGTTGCACTAACATATTTCTTTATATTATAAAATAAATAATGTTAATATAATTTAATCTAAAAACATTACAGCTTTCTGTATAAATAAATATTAATTGTTTTATGAAGTTTAAATTTCATAATAAGATGATCTTGAGATAATCATCTGGTAGTACTTTCATAGTTATCTTTAAAATTTGAAGCTAGCTATTAGCAATTTGACTTTAAGCGGTCGTATATGGAGTTGAATCGACCCATTCATTACATTTTTGGTCAAAAAATCGTTAATTCTAATCACATGTATTTTATATATCTAGTAGCCAACAGTAATTTCTTTATACACATTAATAACTATATTTAACTCTTACTAGTACGCCCAGAGCAAAAAAAATCTTTGCATCGGGGTGCCATAACCCCTAGAGCCTAAGTACGCCCTGAGGCGCATAGATCGCTTTTGTTTGAAGTGAGATGTAGACATCGAATGGACTACGTGCGCTTGTCGAAGATAAACTTATTTTTTGATTTTACCAAACTTTTTGATTTAATATGAAAAATACATATTTTTTTATTATTAATGTTTTTTTTTTTTTAAATCCCTAAAATATCCAATAGAACCTTAAAGACTACACGCGACTGCTGCTATTTCAAATTACTGCTCGCCCGTTTGAAGGTTAAAATTAAAATTGATTTTTTATACAAAAATAATATGTTCTAAAAAGTTGAAAACGCGTTCTATTTTTTATTACTGGATCTTCACAAACTTTAATTTTATAATTATGATTTTATTTTAGAATTAAGTATAAATAGTTTTCTAATGCAAGGAAAATGTGTCTAGGTATAAGAAATACATATTTTTTATTATTATTGTTTTTTTAAATCCCTAAAATATCCAATAAAACCTTAAAGGGTTTTAAATTTCTCCTCGCCCGTTTGTAGGTTCAAATTAAAATTACGATTAAAAACAAAGATGTCTAAATAACATTTACTAATAGTAAACTACTACTTCAAATCAAAGCCGATTAAGATTTTGAGGGGCCCTGGGCTCCAGTTAATTAGGGGCTCGTTAGTTGTACAATGAAATGAATTATTTCAATATAAATATAGAACCTGATTTGACTAGTTTTTAATATAAAATTTAAGTTGACAGACAAAGCTACACTTATATCTAGATATTTTCAAGAAAAGAAGTTTATAAAGTTAATATTTTTTAGTAAACCGACAATGGTTATAAAAATGATAATTATGTACGTAAACTACACCTTCGTTATGAGAAAAATATATAGATTATAAAAGTTTATTAAAACTATAACAATTTTAGTAAAAGAATATAAAACTTTATTACATATGTAATATGCAAAAACCTATTAAAATTTTATTTATAAAATAGATAATTTTATAACCATTAAAATAAAACGTCTTAACCAGTAATAAATATTAACTATTTAAGAAATTTTATACAAATAAAATATATTTACTTTAATTGTAAATATTATTTCAAAACATAAATAAACTGGTATAATGAAATCAATGTTCAAATTGAAATAGGTAAATATGCAAAGAATTGTGTTCACTGAATTTATTTTCAATTTAAAAAAGATTTTCTTTTTTTAATTATTATTTTTTTTAACATTTATATATGGATATTTAAAAATATTTAGTTTCTGTTTGTTGTTTTAAATAAATAACTTTAATTTTAAATATATATTCTCTTGCGTTTTCATAAAATAAATAATATAAATTTTATAGCATTCATTTACATCCGTACGTTATACATTATATTTATAATATAATATTATAACATTATAATAGTTGTAGATTAAAAATAATTCAAAGAAATGAAAAGAATTTAAAGTTAATTTGTTTGTTAAATTTAAAATAATATTTTAAAGAATAAATATTCAAATGAAATGCTAATATGCAGGGCCGTAACTAGGCAAGGGCCCAGACTGAAGGGGGGCCTCTATAAATCATAAATATAAAATAAAATTTTGGGCAAAAACAATTGAAAGAATAATTATTAAGACTGGTACCAAACTAAAACAAAATGAAACAACAAGAGCTTCAGATCTATGGTATATCATGGTAAGTTTTTTTATTAAAGGGAGATCCTAATTTGAAAGTCTTGCCCAGGGCCCACAAAAAACTAGTTACGGCCCTGCTAATATGTAATATTAGTTGGATTTAATTTATTTTAATAATCATCCTTAGTATTTTTGGCAATGATTTTATTAATATTTTTGTAAAATTTAGTTTTGGATGTTAGCGTATATTACATAAACTTGCCATTTTTAAAATAACAAATTCTTTTTTTTTTGCGATTTATTTACTACTCGTTTTAAATAAAGTGATTCAGTACCATTAAAAGCCTGCACACACAAGATCTATACTTACAAAATTTATAATAAAACATAAACAAACAAATACTGTATTTAAATCATACACTTCCACTTAAAGTTTCAAATTTGAAATGAACTTTATAAGTATCGTACGAAACTAAATGTTTACTTCATTTTATGAACTAATTGAAAAAATATGCTAAAAATGTACTGTGACTCCTTAGGCTTAATATGTAAGCAAAATATTATAAACAAGTTTTATACTTGATTAAGATTATTTATGCGTTTCCTTCCAGATTAAATTTGAATATTTTGTCGAAAATGCATTTTAACAAACAAAAATAAATGTTTTGAAGTGTTAATCATTATTAAGATGTTAAAAAAGTATTATAACCTTAAGAGATATAAAGAGACAAATCAATATAAAGCTACATATAGGCGTTTCGATTGTTTTTATTATATTCTTGTTCGCCAAATGTTTTAAACATGATTTTGCTTAAAATTTTTCAGCTAATGATATTAATATAATTAAGTATTGCATTCATTTCAATTACATAGAGTAATGAAAATTTAAAAAAGTTAAATATTTGTATTTAAATTTTTTAATATTATAAATAAAACAGATTATTTAAAAATTGTCCTTGTTCAATCTACTAATATTTTGTCTGTATTTTACACTTAACAAAGAGAATGTTAGACAAATAATAAAGATGAATGAACTAATATATTAGTTTACCTTTTCGTAAGATATTTAATTTAAGAAAATATATACATAAATGTTGAAAAAATTGATACTTAAAATATATATGTATATATTAAAAATAAATAAATAAATAAATGAGTAGTACTTAAATTGAAGTATAACGGATATTGAATTTTCTCGTCATGGGTAGTGGTATTTAAGAGACAAAATGAAAAAAAGGAGACCAATATAATATTGAAACAATTCGCAGTAATACCATCAGATACCTGCAATCAATAATTCAGCTCTTCTCACTTAATCGGACAGTGTCTTGTGCGAGCCGACACGCTACAGCCATCTACAGAGAGATTTCTATTATTTGATGTCGTTCAGAGCGAAAGAGGTTAGAGGTTTTTGCTTTACTGCTTACTGCTATGGTTTATATGTGTAAGAATGTGTGTGTGTGTGTGTGTGTGTGTGATTATATGTACGAATGTATGTATGTAAGTATGTGTGGTTCGCGTCGTTTTCTAACCTTTTCAGATAGACAGTAAAAGGTGGAAGGTGGTCACTGGATAGTGGACAGTGGACAACGATACCGTACAAATCCCAAGAGGTGACCACTGAGATAGATGCCCAGTTATGTTAAAAGTTACATTCGAATTTAGGTAGAAGTTTTGTGCAGATTGAGATTTCATTTCGTATTTATTAGTTTTGCACGCAAAGCCAGAACCGTACAATAGCAATTCAAGAATCTTTTGTTCGGGAATTCAACTTAAATTCACATCTAAATGAATCAACTCTTATTATATTATTTTATAACAATTATAGAGTTCAAACATAATTCATTATTTTTAATATATTTATTTCAAACCCAACTAAAGAAAATCTATTTAGTTTTATTATTTCATTGCATTAAAATAAAAATTTCCAAACAAATTTGATTTATCTAGTAGATATTTTATTAGTTTAGCCCTTATTGACAAAATATACGTTTTATTTAATTATAAAATAATATTAAATATTTGCTTTTTCGTATTTTGTAATTGACAACACTATAGATACAAACAATTGTAATAATTAAAAAGAAGAACAGTGTTATTAAAAAATTGTTATTTTATCTAGTACTCCATTGTTCTTTTGTCGATATAATTAGCAGCTGTTATCTCAGCGAGCCGATTTTAATTGTTGCATACTATTCTAGATTTTAATAGCACCTTGTAGAATAATTTTAATAATTACGAATATTTTGAATAAAGACTCAATTGAGCGATAAATATATTTTTTTATAGCAGAAACAAATAAAAACATACTTAGCAAAGTTATTTCTAGATTTAAGAAAAATATTCTCTTACTTCAATTGTTTAGCAATATAATGACGTGCAACGGAACTTATCCTAATTTAATCATAACCTAGTACGTTTAAAAATTAGTTTAAG
Source organism: Pogonus chalceus (assembly GCA_002278615.1). Lineage (NCBI taxonomy): Eukaryota > Metazoa > Arthropoda > Insecta > Coleoptera > Carabidae > Pogonus > Pogonus chalceus. The sequence goes on along the minus strand of NEEE01003689.1, from coordinate 13,017 downwards.
AAATTGATTAAACAAACTTACCCCATAAATCTTGTTTAGTTGTGTTCTTTGACTTCCTGAAACAAAACAACAACAAAAATATTATTAAAATATTGTAAAATGGATAATAAATTAGAATTTTAATGAATAAAAAGAGGTAAATTTGATAGTTTTATTAATAAAACGTTTAAAGTTTAGAGCACTTGAAACGTAATTTGAAGTGCATTGCAGGCAGAGTATTGAGAGAGTGAATAATTCATAGGGCAGTAAAGCAAGTGGTGGTATAGTACGAGTATAGTTGGTCATATCGGAATGAGTATAGCAGCAGTAAAATCCGTAGAAGCTAGCAGTCAGTAAACCTTGACGCAATAAACGATTCCACATCACATAGCGGTCAGGGTAAGTAGGTAAAAATTGCCCAATAACCGTAAAGTAAAGCGGTATGGCGTCAAGCCGTCAAATTTCACTGGGTTATCAATAAAACGAAGGAAAATGAAATAATGTTTAAGACGATATTTGCTAAGTGTTATCGCGTACTCTTCTTACAACTGTATTTTTTTCGCATCTTTACAAATCATATTTTACTTGTTTAAACAATACTTTTGCTACTAACAATATAAAAGTGTTTTAAACAGGTATTATGGTTAATAAAAATTAATTTCCCTATTTCTATTAAATATATTAAGTCTCCTATTAAACCTACGTCTCAAAAGCTTCCCTTACAAGTTTCGTCTTGCAAGTTTTATGACGAGTTATCATAATTTTCATGGTTTTGAATTTCGCTATTTATTTATTAGTTTGAAAAAACATAATATTGAATAATATTGTTATTAATTCTCAAAGCTATCTTTCTTTAAGAATTAAAATAATTTAATATGATTTAAAATGAAAACTTAAATAAATAAGTATATTCATAAAGACATTAGGTTAAGTTCCATAAAAACTTATTAAATTTTCAGATTAACATCTGATTATTCCGAATATATACTAAACAAAATTAAAATATTTTCTAGTTTTCTATATTTCAAAGGATCTTTTATATAATATTAAATAAAAAGTAATATTTTATTTTTTAACATACTCAGATATATTGGTTTTCTTTTTTAAAAGTGGATTGCGATCCACAACAGTTTGGAAACCACTGCTCTAAATAATTTAACCGCTTTATAAAAACCTTTTAAATTTTGAAAATATTCAAAATTAAATTGAGAGATAAGTTATTTATCATATAACCATGCATTCAACTTTAACCAAATCTGTAAATGGTTTTTCAAAATAAAATTATTGCAGAAAAAAAGATAATAAATAATATGAAATATTGAAATGAATGAAATACAACTAAGAATAAGTAAAGTACAACAGTATAGCAATAAAAGTTGCGGCGTAAATGAAATCTAAATAAATTTGATTTTACAATGAAACTAACATAACAATAACAACAAAGTATTTTGAGTTGATGTCTCCGGTAGCGATAGTGGCGCCGTCCCCGCCATTCAATATATTTATCAGGACATAATATCAAAAAATATGTCATGAAAGTATCCCTCCACATAAGTGTTATGTATACGCACGTTGTTGAACCGGAAAAATAAAGATTACTCGACAAAAAGCATCGCATCTATATGACGATAAGACGGATGATCCGGTGTCGTTTTCGGTGTTCAGTTTGTACATGTTTTAACACGCTTGTTGATTGATTTATTAATTGCCTGATTTGATTTTCTGTTCATCAACAGCAAAATCAGTCTGCAATATTGACATCTATTTTTTTTTTTTGTTTTTTTTTTACGTTTGTTTTCATGTCAATAATAAGGTGAAATTAATCAAAACAGTTTTTTTTTTACGGGCGATCGATAATGAAATTACCAAAATTATAAATACACTTTAATATTTTCATTCTTACGTAATGCACAAAAAAATTAGAAAAAATTATTGAGAAATATCACAACTAAACGTTAAGAAAATGGAAAAGATAATAATATATGTCGAAATAAAATATCTTCTTATTATTATGTAATTACATTAATTTGTGGCGACGAGTATATATTCAAAGCTTTCGTGGTGGAATGCTCATAAAAATATTTTATTTATATCCATTTCTTCCATAATTAGATAAAGCATATTGAGTATTTTTTGAATGCGATTAATTAAAAAATGTATCTTCCAGAAAATACATTTTTCTAGAAGTTTAGAATAAAAAGTTATTACAGTTAAACTCTTCTAGAATACGGTATTCTTATAAAAAGTTTAACAATAACTTAAAACTGTAACATTACTTTTTTCTCGTATATTTGTATTTTTATTACTTATATTATTTTTTATTCTTGGAACACGTGTAATAGATAGTTCGCGTAAATTGAGGCTCGGGTGTACTCATTTTTGCGTTATTAAGCAGTAGTACATAAATTTCGTCCCAAATTTTTATAATTTTGTTATTGTGACTGTTACTTTTTACAGTTTTCTAAAATATTATTATTAATAATAAGTTCATATTTGATTTCTAATTAATTTTTCGAAAATATTAAAGTAATAACCATATATTAATTGATAAATTTTACTTGACTAATATCTTACACGGAAAAAACTATATAGTAAATACAACAATCAGGGTATTCTAAAAACTCGTTAATCGTCTTTAATGAGTGATAACTATTTTTATTATTAAATCTATTATCGTAATTATAAAACCCACCACCTGTATAATAAACTTTATTATCTAAAAATAATTTTAGCTCTGATGGCAATCATTACCATTGGAACTGATATTATTTTAAGATAATAAAATTTATTATACAGGTGGTGAGTTAAAAATTACTATAATAGATTTACTAATATAAAAGTAATCACTCTTTGAAGACGATTAGCGAATTTTTACAATACTCTGATGGTTGTTTTACCATATAATTTTCTCCATGTAGTATTTTTTTTATACAACCCTATTTTTATTTAGTAATTTTTATCATATTTAGTAACAAAATAACGTAAAATATTGATTAGTTAAGTTTTAAAACCAATATTTTACTTTTTTTGGAATAATTAATATTTTTAACGATAATCGAATATCTCTATTTCTATGTTTTCAAATAATATTAGAAATAAATATAATTTTTATTTCGATGCGTTTTGTTCTATACTATAATAATATTTATATTGAAAGAGAAATAATATGATTTATGGTATGTGGTTTTAATGATGAAAGTAATGAAATTGGTTGTTTAATGTGTTTAATAATAATTCACAGATCCGAATATACCGGAGACAGGCATGCAGAAAGAACGGTCATCGCATGGTGATGACGACTGTTGTTACACGTATTGCGGAACGCCGGGACGGCCGCCGTGCGTTAATTGTCCGCGGAAAGCATCGAATACAACGTGGGACACGGTGCAGTGTGTGCCTCCCGGACCACCAAAACCACCATCGGGGCCAACCGGCTGCCGGGGCGGACTCCTCACTGCCCCCATACCGCCAACATCGGTGACCTCCTCAGCGGTGGGATCCTGGAGGATACCACCATCTAGAAGACGTACAAGTACAACGATGTTGCCGAGTTTATGCTGGGGACAGAATAGTGGTGCTAAACGGATTGAGGCAATTGGTGATGTGGCGTCATCTGAATCGGTGACGGTGACGGTGACGGTGTGGTACAACAATTATTTAACTAAAATTTTTATTGCCGTTGCGTTTACACTCTCCTTGCAACACTTGTTAATGTTTGGCGTGGACGAGGTGTTGACGCTAATACTGTTAATCCCATCACCGATGACTTCTTTGTTGTTGATGTGTGTGCAACGCGCGAGGACATGGATGTGGATAAAGACCACCAATTCCTACCATTGGACAACATCGCAGCATACGCGTTCCCATTCCCATACCTTGGACCCACACCCCCTACCCGAACCCACATCATAGAGTTTACTCGTATTAGGAGAAGATTATTGTGTTCTTAAATTGATTATTATAAATGATATGTCGACCGAACGATTATAACTAGTGCAATAAACAAACTTAATTAGGGTCTGCCGAATGCGAGAAACAACATCCAATCACATATTTAAATTAACATTCATTCAAAAAAAAAAAAAAACCAAATTACCCAAATATTTTCGAAATACTAGTTACTATCTAAAATCATTTAACCAAACATTAAATTCACTATTTCTAAAGATATCTTACTCACTTTACTAATAATAGTAAGTATCTTAATATTTATAAAAAAAATAAAAAACTCTTAAAAATTAATTAATTCGCATATTAGTTAGTAACTAGATTTCTAAAATCAGGGTATGTAATGTTAACAGCTTTTAAAAAATTATCTTTTTATTAAAAAAATATACAAAACAATTTAAAATTAAAGTTTATGAAACAAATTTTGAATATATAGATATATTAAAATAAATTTGAAATAAAAATGATATTTTAAAAGTTGAATTAATCTATAATAAGTATTCTACTTTTTTATTTCTATATTTTAGAATGAATTGTAGAATATAAATTATAGATTTAATAAATATTTGAAACAATGACACTAAATAATTTAATTGGTAATTGTTAAATTTGAATCTTGTAAATTGAATATTTAAAGAGTGACAGGAAAATAACCTTGAAATGAATCAAGGAATATGTTTATATATTGTTTTATGAATAATTTGTTATATAGAAATATAAAAATAATGAATGAAACGTATAATAATTAAAAGAATTTAGTGTCGTTGTAAATCGCAAAAGTCAGACTCTGTACCTTCAGACACGCACACAAACGAAGTTTCATTGTTATAGGCGCCAATTTTTAATTAATCAATCACTAAATTAGCAAATCGAGTGATGATTTCATGTTCATAATATTAACGATATACACGTTATACTTTACCATTAATATTTTAAATAATATAAATACGTAACGAAGTAAAAATGTTAGATTTCTCCCATGGTGGCTCTGAAAACAAAACTGTACCATTTTTTAGGGATATATAAAATTTTTATGTTTTATTCATTATTGTATTTACGGCTTTAAAATGTACGTTGCAGTTAAATACGTTAAAATAACTCAAAAATATTTATTTGTTTTAATAATATTTATAAAATAAAAAAAATAAATTAATAAATTTTCTATATGTACGTNGTACGGCGTGTTTATTGCATTAGAGAAACCCAAAGTGTTGACAGACTTAGAATGAAATTATTAAAATAAAAAATGCACACTATAGAGTTTTTTTAGGACTGCAAAACGTATTTAATGTCATTTGAAATCCGTTAAAGATCTAAACAAGCTATAACAAGTCGAAGACAATGTTGTCTGTCAATTAAAACATAAATAATTCTTCGAAATTAAATTAGCTTGTTTGGTTCTTGGATTCATGGACATTTATTGGCTGTTGCGAAGTATATACAAAGAAAGTGTTATTATAAAATTATAATATAATAGATTGTTATTTGTTAGTAATGACGATGATGATTAAAATTATCTAATAATATATTTATTTATAATTTTGTTGCAATATTTTTTAGCAATATGATGATAAGTATTAACTAATAGTGATCAACACAACAGCCAAAAGCAACAAAAATTTCAATTTTTGGAATAATGAATGAAGCAGTCACTTTTAGAGACCATTGGGTTTTTGACAATATTAATTTCGCGATTTTTATTGTTAGAGACAAACAAACATACAAAAAAAAATTATAAAAAAAACATATGGCAATTTAGACTTTAAATGCAGAGCGAGATTTAAAAAAAAATATTGTTAAATGTAAGATCTACGTAGTAATTGGATTTGTAGAGTTTACGAATTGAGTCTAGTAGCAAATGCAGTACACAACAATCACAGGACAAAAAAAACAAAAAACAAATGATAAGAAACAAAATATATTATTAAATTATAATAAAATGAAATTATTAGCTGCAGAACACCACAATGTATATTATACATTATTTCTGTTGATTCAAGTGCAAACTTCCGACTGCCACGTCATCTATAAATATATTATATTATTATATACAGTTTATTTCTAAACTAAAACATATTCGTTCCGTTTTTAAAACAAAAGTGTTTAGTGTGTTTCACAAGAGAAAATGATGAATGAAGACTCACTGATTATTATTCTATATAAATATTACTTCTAGTGATGTTATTTTACGTATTTAATGAAAAAATAAATAAATAAATAGACGCTATTCGTCAACGATTTTAAAATGGCACAATTTCTTCATATCAAATGTTGGACGTTTCCACAGCAGTGTCGCAAACATGCTAAACTCAATATACAGTATTTTACGACGAGCGTTTTACGATAACAATTTAAGTTTCATTTAGTTGTCCATTAGTTTTACAATAAAATTCACAAACAAATCTTACTAATATTCACAACTTTTTCTATACGCATTTTTATATACCTTACCTACAACACTTTTGAACAACTTGGCTCTAATTTACGTGACGTTCATCACATGCACTCTTTTTACAAACAAGGTTGCCAAATTTATGAAATAAAATAATAATAATTAACCTTGTTGTATATAACAAGGTGCATATGGTTTGAATGTCTCTAAATCTTGTTTCTTCGTGACTGTGTATATATGCGTCAAATTAACGACCAAAAGTGTGAAATTGTCAAAGAATTACTTGGTTAATTAATAAAAAATATATATATTCAATTTAGACCACTTATATAATGTATCGCTGTCTATATAAGAATCATTTAAACAGGGTATTAAATATAACAACATTGTTCGTTAATAATTATTAATATTTATATATTATAAATATAACTAAGCGTGATTGAAAAGTGGTTAATAAAAATAACTTGCAATGCAATAATATTTAAATTATATAAAGTACAGCAAAAGAAAGAAATGCTTTACATGTAATGACAAAAGGTATACAACAATTTCGGATTATTATTTTAGTCTAGTTTATACCTTTATACATTAACGAACTCTATTGTAGATTTATCGAACTAATATTGCTTTCATGGGTCACATAACCATATATACACAGCCAACTTGTATAATATTTTATACTCTCTTGCACTTTATCTCTCTAACATCATTATCTAGATTACTGCATATTACTACCATACTGGACCATTTTTCTCTAACATAAGCTGTGATTATATTTATTAAAAATGTTACATTTATTGTCAAACCATTGTATTTTATCGTTATTCAATTTTTTTTTTACATAAAACAATTTAAATTATGTATGTATTTTGTTAAAAATCATAAATTTTTACAGTTGTAATATTAATAACAATGTGGTAATTACAATTGTAAAATATTTCTGATTTAATATTAAAAAAATATAATTATATGAATATTATAAAAAATGGTCCAGTATAAATATTGTTTAAATAACCTCAAAAAATTAATTTCAACATGTAGGGAAGAATTGTTAAAATGTTATTGTAAATAAATCAGATAAGTCATGTTTGTCACAAAAAAATTTTGTAAATCTGAAACTAATTGTAAAAATTTTTGAAATTTCTTCGTCAAAAATTAGAACTTCCCTATATGTGACGTCACAATTTTGTTTGTGCAGCGCAAAATAAAATGTAAAACTAAACTAGACACTCACTCATCCATTATAATTTTTAGTAATCGATTATTATAAAAAGCGTCAAATTCGCATTTGTATAATTAAGAAATTTGTGAAAAAAATGTTTGTGTGCGTATGTTTTAGTACAGAAATCAAAAAATATATATTATAAAATATTGTAATATATAATAAATATATTGGCTCGACTCTACGTAGATGAGAAATAGAATTGTCCACGCTCAAAGTGTTGAGCTAATGTGGTCACTATAGATGTGTTCGGTAGAGAACTCTGCATTCGCGAGCGACTTAGATATCAATCAGAGCAAAGAGATTTCATTAAACTAAATGTATATGTACAGAATCGCGATACATCCGTACACACCACACAACACCACATAATAATGCCTCTTGTCTTATACACTCAAATAAAATGATCAAATTATAACCGAATTCATCCTCAATAAATCATTGCTGCACATCATTAATTATTCGTTTTTATTTCAAAAAAATAAAACAACATATTTTTTCATCGCTCACAGTTACAATTAATATATAAACCTATTGGTGTTCAATGTTTATCATAAGCGTATTTCAATATCTAAGCGGTATTTTATAAAAATATTACATCAAATTTTCTTTTTTTTTTATTAACTTTATTAATACCGTATTAAATAAATATATTTATACAGCAAACAACATAAAATTTATTTCAAAATATCGCATACTTAGGTACATTTTTATTTATCATTTTGTACGGCCTATTTTGTAACTAAAATACTTTTATCAATAAACACAATTTAAAACATAACCTCAATGTAAAATAATTGCGATGTTATTTTTTATAACGACATTTAAATGATGTAATATATATTAATATTTGAGTTATTTACTGTCGAAGTATATTATTTAATAATTGATTTATTTAATAAAATAAATATCGTTGAAAAGGTTATAATCTCTGATAAGAATTATTAGAATGGTTAAAATATAAATTTTATGAAATAAATCAATGAAAAAATGAGTTGAATTTATACATAGTTACTTACTGATTTGTTAAATCAGGTTAAATGTATAATGTACAAACAAAGAAACGCTTAATGCTGTCATTACAACATGCACAATTCATAAGAAGACGTAAAAAGATTTAAAGAAACGAACAAAAACACAATTTACTAACGGTGGTGATATCCATAGATATCATATATCATGGATATCGTGTTATTGTATCAGGCGAGTAGCAAATGCCTAGCCTTATACTTGCAATATTATTTATAGATATCTAAAATCTATTTTTAGATAGATTAGGTAATAGGAACAATGTGCTACCAAGTTGCAGTAGCAACTATTTTAATGTAGTTGTCATTTTTATTTTTATAGAATTTTAGTGTTATTACAGTAAGGCCTTTTAAACACTCGAATGTCAAAATGACCTGAATAAAAATAAATCGCGACGTACTTTGTTATTAATTAAATAAATTTGTAAAGGAAATTTTGGAAAAATCATTGCTCTGATTGGTACTAGGATCGCACATGTTATTTTTTTAATTCAAAATAAAATTTATCAACGTTTCCAATTAAAACAAACACAAAAATATGTATTGTTATATACATATATTAAATTTGAGTAAAAGTCGATAACATTTATTCATTTGTTACAATTTTCGTTTACTCCAGTTTAATATATTTATTAGTATTTATAAATATCGCAAATATCTGACTTTAGTTTTAAACATGTTCCGACTATAGCGACGAAATTTCGAACTATTCCAGCCATTGGAACTTATGACATTTGTGTTAGTACAAAACTGGCTATTTTGTAAATTTTGTTGAAAGAAATTTGATTGATTTTTTTAAAACATATTTAAACTACAAACTTTTATCTGCACTAAATAAAATTTCCTACATAATATTCATCAACAAATAAAACAAAAAACGTATGTTTTAAAAAACAATTAAATTTCCAATTGTTACTATATCTAAAATTTTAGTAAAAGCAGATGTGATATTTAACTATGTCAACATGTATAACTAATTTATTTAAAAAGAACTTTATTTACATAAATATTAAATTTAATTAACTTAACTGCATTTCTATAAATTTTAGATGTAGCTTGTAAAAACTTGTTATAACAAGTAACAACATGAATTAAATCTGTAATACTCATGACAGTCAGGTTATGTTTGTTGCAGATTAAGTGATCAATAAAACAGCATGTTTTAAATGTTTTTTGTTAACAGATAAAAATAAAAATTCATGTGTATAATTAGCATTTGCAAAATAGCCAAAAGTTTAACGGCCAAATTTTATAGTTTTAGGTAAATAGAATCTAGCTCAATAAAATGTATTGTAATGCCTTTAACAATGCAGATTGTAACATTATAATTGTTTTCAACATTTATATGAACAGGAATTTTAATAGTTACAAAATAAGTAGATTTAAATTTATTATAATAACAAAAACAAGAAAAAAAATTATATATGAATATAACATTATTGTTCACTGTATTCTATAGAATTGTAGGCACGGCTTTTGCAATGTTGTACATTATTGTTGTTATACACAGATAACTATATTGTTGCTAGTATTGCATCGTTGTTAAAAATCCATTTTATGATGGGAAAAGTTGAAAGGTTGATACATACCAGCCGATTTCAAAAAATGGCGGCATACGATTTGTATGATTGTTATGAATGAATGATTACTTTCAGTAATTATTTTTTAAATAATTTTCAAGGCAAGCACCTGTTAAAATTTATGCATTTACATACTTTATTTAATTACGTTACAACTCCAAAATTATATTTATATAATAGTTTTATTTATTAAATAATTAATTTATAATAAATAATAATACTTTAAAATAAAAATGCTTAAAATATAATAAATAAGCCAAATA